>JAYESA010000009.1:71517944-71770444 GCA_036927795.1 Iris macrosiphon | reverse complement strand
TTGGTCGGAGAGATCGGAGAGTCCACAGGAATGGTAGAGGATGTCTTGGGCATCCAGACCTTGCGCAGCTTCCTGTTGTCTTGGACGGAGAGAGAGTGAGAGCTACCCCCGGTTCGAAGCATGTCTTCGTAGGCAGACTTGTCGAATTGGACGACCAGTGTCTTCTTCACGGATCCCACGGATACCGCATCGTGTTGAGCAATTGCTTCCTCATCAGAAGAAAAAGATGTCCCCAGCAGAGTCGCCATCTTGTTTGTGGTATTAAACAAAAGAATGAAAGTGTATTTCAATGACGGGGTTTATACGAAACCCGCGCCCTTTGGTTTACAAACAAACTTGTATAATTTAATCCTATACGAGGATGTGGGAGTACAATTTATTTAATCTGGGTATAAATTGCTATAGGTGTCTGATCTGCAGTCGATCACTTTAGCCCTTGTGTCACGCCCCGATCTCCCGCAGGCAAATCGGCCGTTCCCGCTAAGCGGGAATCACCCTCGCCAGCGCTCCCGCGGAACGATCGCTTAACCCATCCGGGCGTGATGCCGCACGAGCGTGAGCCACGCCCGTGCAAGGCCATGGTTCATTGGCTGGTGGCAAGAGTTCTAAGCCACAGAGTCGCACAGATTGTCCGAGTGCAGCGGAGTCATGAACGCATAGGCGATCGGTAACAGGTTCACTGAGTCGACAATATAGCGAAAGCATTGAAACAAAGTAAAGTAATCTCTTTATTGATATGAACAAGTGTTACAGGCGGCGTATAACCGAGATTACAAGTTGCTCAAGCCTCTCTCTCTGAAACAGTAAAAGCGTGCCAAGTGGCTACATTTGTGGAATAAATGTACAGGCGATGGTCAGGCGACGCTCCAACATTATGTCTTGTATATGTGCTTCAGTCCCGGACGCACCGTTGCAAGGTTTCAGAGGGAACTCCTGGCCTTAGCACGCACGAAGGAGGCGTTCGGTGGTTCTCCCGCACCCTGCATACAGACTGGTGGATTATCAGTACATTGAATGCACTGGTGGGGAAGCTACTCGCCCGCTCGGCAAATCCAAACACGTAATACAGGTTCCGTGCACAACTATTAAGTTGTCTTTCTAGTTGCCTTAGGATCAGTTTCATGCAAACATTGAATAGCCTAACGTGTCGGGCAGTGCGCCGTGCGATGTTTGAGGAAACACGGCGAGACTTACCAACTTACCATTTATCCTTCCCTGTCCAAGGCAAACATTGTTAATTTAAGCAGGGGCATGTATAAACATTCAGGAGGCATAGCATATGCAAACACGAGTACTTATTTTCAAGATCGTTCAGGTGTTCAGTTTATTTGTTTCATGCGATACAGTATCTCGTACGCGGATAGCCGCTAAGCGAGGATGAATTATTTATCTTTCGTTTACAAGCAAGCATGCAACAAGTTAAGTACAAGGTGATCACTGGCGTATGCCATAATGGACACTAGTCTGTGACGAAGATGGTTGCTACGTGCAAGAACGTTAGGCGCCGCATACCACCCTGTCCTAGTACGTGAGACTAAACGTTAGTTCCGTCCGGAGCCGGAACGGTGCCGGTGCCCCAGCAGCCGCCCGCAGGAACTATACCTTGTGCACAAGTTGTCCGTGATCGAACAATAATATTCATTCGCCCGAAGGCTACGTGATTATCACCCGTAGGCTACGTGCGCCCGTAGGCTACGTGACTATCGCCCGTAGGCTACGTGAATATCGCCCGTAGGCTACGTGCGCCCGTAGGCTACGTGATTATCGCCCGGAGGCTACGTGAGTACAAGACAAGCAGTAGCATGATTCATTTATATTGCATCTACGTTCCATTCATGCGTTCAGGATTGCTTAAACATTGCACAGTATAATAACGTTAGACATTCATAAGCAGACAAGCATGCGTTTCTAAGGGACACAAGTAAACACGATTGCTCGGACCCGAAGGTAAGCCGAGAGATGAAACCGTTAAGGGACTTAGCATGCGAGGGTATGTATATAAGCAGTATTTTATTTCCATGTTCTAGCAAGCAATACAAGTTGGGATTATTCCTTTAGCTAGGTGCGTTGGATTTATTAGCATGCAGGGGGTGATTCACCTAGCGACTAGCATAAACATTCCAGATTTTATGTGTGCTGGCTAAGCAAAGACAAGTTCACCGTAGCCACCCACCTTAGCGATGATTCGCCTCGGTAGAGCGATACGTCTGAGCGAGCCTCTGAAAGCCGAAGCCGGATTCCTGTAGAAACAAGTCTGGATATCCTTTGCTTCTTGATCGAGGCAAAGCGGGTCGGGACAGTTGCACTTTTGCCGATTGAGTCGACAGTCCGTTAGAACGGAACGGGGTGTTACATCCTTCCCAACTTAGAAAAAGTCTCGTCCTCGAGACTTACTAAGGACAAGCAGTAATTTAGGGTTGAGGCAATCCTAGACAAGTCATTTGTACTTGTTCATTTGGATATTCACTTGCACAAGCGTCGAAATCAGCATATCGCTTAGACTGGATCGTGCGCACTTTCGAAGTGCACTTCTAGCGTGAAAACGTCAACCAGCTTAGTGATAGCGAAGTCTTAGCACTCGAGTTTCACCTTTTCCTAAGTCTTGGATGGTGCACTAGTTCAAGGCGTCCCTCGAATAGATGCATTCAACCAAACTTAGAGTTAGTGAAAATCGGACAAGCTACTAGCGATACTCTCAAGGGTTCGCACAGGTTGGCACAAAGGCCACTCGCAGCATACAACCAGACAAGCAAGCATAACATTCAAAACGTATTTTGAAAGTATTTAGACTTATTGTTGGAACATCCCATCGAGGCATTGAGAGAGAGCGTGCACATAACCCACGAACGAGCTTTCGAAACAGAGATATCGAATTGAGGCCAAAGGCATAGAAGCCAGGCTCTGATACCAACATGTCATGCCCCGATCTCCCGCAGGCAAATCGGCCGTTCCCGCTAGGCGGGAATCACCCTCGCCAGCGCTCCCGCGGAACGATCGCTTAACCCATCCGGGCGTGATGCCGCACGAGCGTGAGCCACGCCCGTGCAAGGCCATGGTTCATTGGCTGGCGGCAAGAGTTCTAAGCCACAGAGTCACACAAATTGTCCGAGTACAGCGGAGTCATGAACGCATAGGTGATCGGTAACAGGTTCACTGAGTCGACAATATAGCGGAAGCATTGAAACAAAGTAAAGTAATCTCTTTATTGATATGAACAAGTGTTACAGGCGGCGTATAGCCAAGATTACAAGTCGCTCAAGCCTCTCTCTCTGAAACAGTAAAAGCGTGCCAAGTGGCTACATTTGTGGAATGAATGTACAGGCGATGGTCAGGCGATGGTCAGGCGACGCTCCAACATTATGTCTTGTATATGTGCTTCAGTCCCGGACGCACCGTTGCAAGACTTCAGAGGGAACTCCTGGCCTTAGCACGCACGAAGGAGGCGTCAGCACCGAACGAGGTTCTCCCGCACCCTGCATACAGACTGGTGGATTATCAGTACATTGAATGCACTGGTAGGGAAGCTACTCGCCCGCTCGGCAAATCCAAACACGTAATACAGGTTCCGTGCACAACTATTAAGTTGTCTTTCTAGTTGCCTTAGGATCAGTTTCATGCAAACATTGAATAGCCTAACGTGTCGGGCAGTACGCCGTGCGATGTTTGAGGGAACACGGCGAGACTTACCAACTTACCATTTATCCTTCCCTGTCCAAGGCAAACATTGTTAATTTAAGCAGGGGCATGTATAAACATTCAGGAGGCATAGCATATGCAAACACGAGTACTTATTTTCAAGATCGTTCAGGTGTTCAGTTTATTTGTTTCATGCGATACAGTATCTCGTACGCGGATAGCCGCTAAGCGAGGATAAATTGTTTATCTTTCGTTTACAAGCAAGCATGCAACAAGTTAAGTACAAGGTGATCACTGGCGTATGCCATAATGGACACTAGTCTGTGACGAAGATGGTTTGCTACGTGCAAGAACGTTAGGCGCCGCATACCACCCTGTCCTAGTACGTGAGACTAAACGTTAGTTCCGTCCGGAGCCGGAACGGTGCCGGTGCCCCAGCAGCCGCCCGCAGGAACTATACCTTGTGCACAAGTTGTCCGTGATCGAACAATAACATTCATTCGCCCGAAGGCTACGTGATTATCACCCGTAGGCTACGTGCGCCCGTAGGCTACGTGACTATCGCCCGTAGGCTACGTGAATATCGTCCGTAGGCTACGTGCGCCCGTAGGCTACGTAATTATCGCCCGGAGGCTACGTGAGTACAAGACAAGCAGTAGCATGATTCATTTATATTGCATCTACGTTCCATTCATGCGTTCAGGATTGCTTAAACATTGCACAGTATAATAACGTTAGACATTCATAAGCAGACAAGCATGCGTTTCTAAGGGACACAAGTAAACACGATTGCTCGGACCCGAAGGTAAGCCGAGAGATAAAACCGTTAAGGGACTTAGCATGTGAGGGTCTGTATATAAGCAGTATTTCATTTCCATGTTCTAGCAAGCAATACAAGTTGAGATTATTCCCTTAGCTAGGTGCGTTGGATTTATTAGCATGCAGGGGGTGATTCACCTAGCGACTAGCATAAATATTCCATATTTTATGTGTGCTGGCTAAGCAAAGACAAGTTCACCGTAGCCACCCACCTTAGCGATGATTCACCTCGGTAGAGCGATACGTCTGAGCGAGCCTCTGAAAGCCGAAGCCGGATTCCTGTAGGAACAAGTCTGGATATCCTTTGCTTCTTGATCGAGGCAAAGCGGGTCGGGGCAGTTGCACTTTTGCCGATTGAGTCGGCAGTCCGTTAGAACGGAACGGGGTGTTACACCTTGGACCACACGATGTTGAAGAAGTGCCGTGGAAGACAGGTAGCAGCTTCGAAGGTTGCAGAAGAGGGTGGGTGCACGATGCCAAAGTCGTCGATCCCTGCTCTTTGCCTGATCTCCGGATTCTCTCTCTCTCTCTCTCTCTCTCTCTCTCTCTCTTGACCTCTGGTTCGATCTTTCTGGGAAGTTCGACCTTGTTCGATCTTCAAGTTTTAAGTTTTTCCCTTGTTTCCCATTGATAGGGGTCTCTATTTATAGAGTTTTGGTGACAGTGACCACTCTGTCGGTGTAAAAACCGAAGAGTGGAAAGTACAACACCCTTTTACACAACGGTTAAAATAACCAATGCCTGCGTATAGGTGACCTTTTGAGTGAGCATGTGACGCGTGTCCAACTAAGGGGACAAAATGCGTATATCTGCTGCGAAGATCACGGCGTAGAAGCCACGTAGGTAGGTATCCCTTATGTAGAAGAGGTTGGCGTAGAAGCCAAATGACTGTCACCCTGGCGTAGAAGCCAAATAGGCATAGAAGCCGAGTAGGCGTAGAAGCCGAATGGGCATAGAAGTCGAGTAGGCGTAGAAGCCGAACGGTCGTAGAGACTGAGTGGGCGTTTGAAGCCGGATGGTCGTAGAGACTGAGTGGGCGTTTGAAGCCGAATGGGCGTAGAAGCCGAATGAGCACAGATCTTGAATGGGCGTAGAAGCCGCTGCGTATCGTGCCAGAGTGCTGATGTGGACGTCTTTAGCCGGAATTAATACTTTTGAAGATATAATCAAATCTCTTGCAGAGATTTGCCATCATCTTGTGCATTAAATACGGAGGCGTATTTTGAAGGTCTGCAGCCCTTCTGTGCAACTGTCGCAGAGACGTGCCTCCAGAGAAACTGTCACCGCTCTATGCAATTTAGACGTAGAGACGTGCCTCGAGCCCCGTACGAAGTGCAGCTTTTGACGTGGCAGGCGGTTTGTCTACTGCGGAGCGTAAAACAGCTCATGTTTGCCTGTGTAAAATAAGGCAGCGTATCCCCTTGTACGTGAAAGAGCATTTTATGCTGAGGGGGCGTCAGTAAACGACGGTTCGGCGATATTTTAACCAAATCCTCTGCATTAAATGCAGAGATCCGCCATCATACTGTGGTGCGCGTCCCGAGGGATCTGTCCTCGTTTTCAGCCGTCGTCTGGGTAGCCGTGCAGCACTTTTTGTCAGGAGTCAGAGGTCAGGTTCACTGCGTGACTTGACAGGTTCATTTCGGGGAAGACGAAGCGTTCCTCGTACGCTTTAACGCTGCTTTAAGAGCGGATGAGTTTTACGCCATGGAGGCGATAAAGAACCCCGTTTACGCTGGAGCGGCCTGGACGTACTGCACTTACGCGGATGGTCCTTTGAGCTTATACTCTTGATGGCTCTGAAGGCCTCTGTTTATGCTGCTCTGTATCAGTATGCTGCGTAGCTCCTCCCAGCGTATTTTTTATGCTTCTACATCACTGACTAGGATGATACCACCCCCGGTCGTGATCTAGCAGAGTCTAGCTAAAGGTTCAGCAACAAGATGGTGTCTAACAGCAAAAGATACAGACATAAAGCTATGGGAAGCCCCAGAATCAAATAAAGTAAGTGCTGGAATGTAATCAAGAAGAACAGAACCTGAGATCACGTCACCAACGGTGCAAGATACGATATCATCAAGGAAGGACAATAATATTGCAAAAAAAAAAAATTCAGAAAAAATCAAAGATAGCAAAAGAAATCAGGAAGGGTCCTAGTTGTGATTGAGCACACACTCTCTCAGCCTATATCCTATATCCTATCGCAGGTAGACCTAGAAACTAGACCGGCGTACTAGACCTGCATACTAGACCTGCATGGGCCGCCACCAAAAACGTGTCACGACCCACACCCGAAAAATTGGGCATGAGTCGTGGGTACGTCCAGCCTACGCCGTAGAATCGGCGGTAGAACGCTGTAAAGGTTCGTTCTAGGTCACAATATCTATAACTCACAAAACTTGTCAATATAACCTCTCCAAAAGGAGGAAAACCACGCAATATATATGAATACTCAATGTCACGACCCGCACCCGGAATTTGGGCATGAGTCGTGGGTACGTCCAGCCTACGCCGCAGCATCGGCGGTAGAACGCTGTCTAGGTCTAAACATAATATATCCTGTCAATAATCTCAACTCCGTACGGAGGACGATGATAAAAACCACAGTTCTATGATATACTCAATCACAAGCTAATAGAAATCATAGCACGATGAGAATAGAAAAGAGTTCTAATAAAAACCAACCACAATAATCCAACTCAAATCCTGGGTCTAAATGACCTCACAAAGTCACAAAATAAAAATACATCTCAGTCTCTGTCTAAAGCAATAATGCAGAAAAAATAGTCTAAGAGCAGCCAGGTACGTTCTCCTCTAGGCTAGGCAACTCCTCTGGGGTTTCTGGAGTAAAATCACCCTCTAATCCTGGGCCGTAATGAGTGGGGCAAAGATCCTCCAGGTCCTCTGAAAAATGTTATCCAGTCAGGATTGGAGCGAAGCACAAGCACTAACAGCAGTTTCATTAAATTGACAAAATCTATAAACAGTGTAAGAGATACAAGATGGAAATAAATGCTGAAACTGAGAAGTACAGGAGAAAATGAAATAGACAATAGAGCATCTAGCAATGAACAATAATAGTGAATGCTAGAACAAGTAAATCTGAATAAAGATAAACATCTAGCTAAGTGTTTGAAATATTAGTTTATCATGTGATCGGCATGGGACTAGATCAGGCTGGTTATATATGATTAGCTATGATTCTTGAAGGTCAGGCTAACCATATGGTTAGCTATGATGCATGATAATGGTCAGGCCGCACCCGACGTGAGAAGTGGGGTGAGCTATGATGCATGATAAGGATTTGGATATGATCACATAATCTACTAATAATTCCCAATCCCCAGCTAGCACGGTGAATTCCAATCACGACTCCTCATGATGGGGATCTAGGGTGCTAACTCGTGTATCCACAGTGTCGGAATCAAGTATGTAATACACTACGATTTATAGAAGTAATCAACAATGAAAACTGTCAGAGAATGTACTCGCCTGTGGTCCTGAGCAAGGTGTGAGGATCGATGTCCAAAATGGGATCAAAATGACCTAATATGGAAATTCAATGTTAATTAATGAATTAAAAGAATAACATGTTTAACAATTTAAAAATACGAGGTTTCTAGGTCAAACTAGCTAAACTAGGCCTTAGCTAGGTCCAACTAGGCTAACTAGGTCCACTAGTCAAATCTATACCATAATAGTCTACATTAGACAATATCTAACTAAATTAGTTATTATCAGTTATACTAACTATTTATTGGTTATACTAAATGTTTTAGTGATTTAGCATATACTAGTTACTACCTTAACTACCTTAGTGTACCCTTACCTTATCCATTTAGCATAACCCATCATCAGAATACCTTATGTGTGCTTACCTCACACTGAATTCCAGTGTTACACCCTAGTTGATACTCTAGTGGCTATCTCCACTAGTTATCTGCTACTCTATACATAAATCCCCAATTCCTAGGTATCTACCTACTGATACTTGCATGAAGGAACTGATACACAGGGTCAAATTTAACATTTTAAACTTAACACTAACCAATTAACCCCACACATTAACTACACTCAAAATCAGAACTGACATCCCCATCTAGACACACACACACAGGCACAATAATACACTGCACACAAGGATACACAGTTCACAGTTACTAACTGACACACAGTCACACTGGTATCTGAGAAAACTGATACACACAGCATTTCTAACATGTATACTGATACACTAGGTTCTGGATTCTAATGATACTCAACTCCCCGACACACTACTCTCACACAACATTCACAGCATCACACTCACACAGGCAGATATTTCCTACTCTGAATCTGAAATAATCTGGGGGACACACTACACTGTCTCCCTCTACTGATACACCTCCAGTTTCACTCATACACACTCTCACTGCCACAGCTTCCTCACACAACCAGGTCATGCTGCTGCAGGTATTACTGATACTGATACACACCTATTTCTTACACTAATTCTGCACACACAGCACACATAGCCATTACATACTGATACACTAACCTACACTACACAGCCCCTAACTCACTGAACTACTCACAAACACATATAGGAATTCACATAGGGCTACACTCTTACTCTTACTCTTACTGATACTGCTATGTCCCAAAACCACACACACAACTGTGTGCACAGCACACACACTGGTTCATGCAACACTGATGAACTTACACAGTTCATCCCCAATGCACACACTAACTCACAGACACAAGACACCCAGGTACAAACACACACAAATATATTAGTGTCCAGGTTTATAGTATGAACTACACACACAGTGAATAGAACCCCTGCACACTGAGAACACCCAGTTCCAACTGATACAAATCCCTCACTCACACACACCTAATTCACTGCACAGCACAGTCCAACATATTGGAATTAAAATCCTACATACTGAAAATACACACACACAGAGATGACACCAAACACACATTGGTTCATTTGTTCATCTACCCACTAATACACAACTACACTCAGCTCACACTGCTCTGATACAAGAACCCTAACACGACCCCCAATTCACATAAACTGACACATCTCTTTCACTCACATCTATACTCAGAGTCTACACTCAAGGATACCCCAATCTTGCTATGCCCTAGAATGCCAATGCATTTCACTCCCAGTCTGGACACAGACTCGTGTGTATCCCTCCTCATGGCACTGTAACATATACACACAGATTCTGGTTCTCAACACAGTATGCTGCCATTTGATGAATAAAAAATTGGGATACTCTTAAAACAGGGTCACACATAGAGATCTCATACACTGCTATGGTCCTCCTAACTGATACACTACACCCAACCACAAGAAACCAACCAATGCACAGCCACATACACACAGAATCCTAGCTAGCACTGCACAGTTCTGGGCCAAAACCCGACTGTGCACAGTTCACTCACTGCACCTCCCCCACAGTGCATTCTCCCCCAAACACACAACACATCTACAAACATATGTATAAATATATATATATATACACATCATACATCAATTTAGAATGGATTAGATAGGTGATTCCTCCTGTGAAGCATTTCACCAAACACATGATGTGCAAAAACGAAAACCACTCTGAGAACTCTTGAAAACCTAAAACAAAACCCTAAATCAATATCTAACCTACACGTAGGGGATGTAATCATGCCTACACGAAGTCCCTAGGTTTAGGATTTCAGAAGTTTGGGGAAAACCAAACGAAATTCACCAAAACCCTAGATCTCCTAGGTTTATATGTAGAATCCCTAAAATTCGAATTCCAAACCTTAGGGTGGGTTCCTAATGGCCATTAACATCTGAAAACATGAATTTAATGAAGAAAAATGGGGGTTTTACCTGCAGGGATGGTTTCTCCAATGGAAGTTCTTCCTTCCCAAGTTTCCTTGACCCAAGTTCCTTGCTTTCCTTGCTTGGAGGAGGAAGGTGGAAACCCTAGGGTTAGGATTTCGAAATCTGGAGGTGGAGATGACTTCTCTTGTGGAGGCTAGGGTTTCCTGTTCTACATGAAGAATGAGAGGGTTCCTTTTATATATTAAGGCCCAGTTAGGGTTTCTAGTGCATAGCCTAGGTTTAACCCCTAGATTAGGTCATGTAGAACCTAATTAACTAAGGTTTAGCCAGTCTAGGGTTTGAGGGTTCACCCTAAAATTTGAATTCTAGGTTTTTTCTAGAATTAGGTTTACAATTAGGGTTTAGTCATTAGGGTTTGACCTAATGGGTTCTAGGGCTTGACCTAAAACAAATATCACTCACAAATATTTATATAACTCAGCAGATTAATTAAATAAATAATTATTCAAAAAGGTGAAATTACACAAATGCCCTTATCTGGAAAAGTGGTAGTGACACTCAATCACAATAACTAGGGGAAGAGTAAAAGCACGATAAGATATCACAAAGAAACAAGAACCAAAGAGCAAGAACAATATCCAAATATACAGTCCAAGTCTAAAGTCTACAACATCTCACAGAAGCAACAAAATAATAAATACAGTCATCCAAAATAGCAACTGGAAACAACCCAGGAAAACTCACATAGCTAACTAGGGTACTAACGGTGTCTCCTCGACGGGCACCTCCTCAGTCTCCGGGTCACAACACTCCTCGACGCCCGGCCCGTAGAATGTCGGACATAAATCCTCAGGATCCTCTGGAAAAAATATGCCCAGTCAGGACTGGAGCAAAGTACATAACTCTGAAAGCAACTCCAAATACACGGTAAGGTGTATATGACTAGCAATAGAAAAGTATACAAGATGCACAGGTAAATAAATACATGGTGGAGCAGATAAAGTAGCTGCAATATAAAACTGGAGAACAATACAACTAGTAGAGAAGTAACTGCATGTGAGAAAACAGGAATACTAGCTAAGTGCCTTGAGCATAAGTTCGTTATGTGATCGGCTTAGGTTGCACATGAATAATCTACGATAACTTCGTTATGCGTGAGTTGCATAACCAATATACACATGAATACTGTTTGGCTTTGATCACATAACCAACTCCTACTCCCCTCCCCCACTAATACTCTTGGATCCAATCACGACACGCTACGTACATGATAAATAACTCGCGCACATGAAGGTGAGAGCACACGAAGCACATGATGGCACATGAGAATCAATACCCGAAGCACATGATGAAATACACGTGATAGAGTACCCGCTGAACACGGTAAGGGGGATAACATCTCATGACGGGATCCACTAGTACCAGCTCGTGTAACAATGTGTCAGAATCAAGTATTATAGTTCTAGAACAGGTGATATAAACGCTATCATAAAATAGAAACAATCAGAGGTAGGTACTCGCCTGACGTCCTGAGCAACTTATGAGGATCGAGATCCGGACTAGCGTCGCAAGAACCTATTGCGAAAAACAAGATTAAACAGGATTCTAAAGAGTTAAACTGATATAAAATAACTAAAAAAATAAGGTTCTAGGGTTATTCTAGGTCGAACGGGTCAAACCGGTAAAATTTGGATCAAAAGTCAACCCGGGTCCAAAAAGTCAACTCTAGGTCAAAACTAGGTCAAACATTGACTTTTACGGTCAACGGGGGCAATTATGGTCAACACTAGGTCAAACTAGGGTGCCCCTAAAATTCTAGGTCAAAACTAGCTCATTAAGCTAGTAAACCTTCAAACTTGCCTCCTCGAGATACCGGGATACCCTCGGTATCCAATATCTCAACCTAGGCTACGCACCCCACCTATACCCGCTAAAATCTATGCTAGCACACGTAATTATATACACCAATACATAAAAACCTAACTCTAAACTTATCCCTAGACAATCGCTCAAAAATCTCGCTCGAAACTCAATACCTTGGGTATCTCAATGTATTGAGATACCTTGATATCTCAAGGTATTGAGATATCCCTCTAATCCCTCACTAACTACCCCTCTAGCTAACTATTTATGTATATAGATATATACCTAGCTATATATATGTAGGCTAATATATATATATATATATATATATATATATATATATATATATATATATATATACAAACACATATGCTTAAACACTTGCGTATCTATATGTATATATATCCATATAAACACACAAACCCATACCTCATATATATATATATATATATATATATATATATATATATATATATATATATATATATCTCCCTCTCACTACCTACATACGCTAGCCTCGCTGCTACTGCTACACGCTGCTACTACCGCTGCGCTTGCTGCTACTGCTGCTGCTGCGCTTTGCTACTTCCGCAGCGCGCTCGCAGCTCGCCGCTGCCTCGCTGCGCTTCCCTCGCTGCAGCAGCGCTCTCGACACACCACACACACACAATCACACACACACACACATATATATATACACACACACATATATACATATATATATATATATACACACACAACCATATATCTATATATACACACTTACACATATGTATATAGGTACACACACACACACACACACACACACACACACACACATATATATATATATATATATATATATATATACAAACACATATACACACTCATATAAACATATACAAACACATATTTATATATATATAGACACACATACACATATATATAAACTCATATATACATATATAAACACAACACACACAACACACAACCAACACACACAACACTCAACACTCAACACACAATACCAACGCACGCACAACGACCCATACACACATATATATATATATATATATATATATATATATATATATATAATACAACCCGAGAACTCTAGCACACACTCTCCAAAGCTAACCCAACGCGCACACGAGCCCGAAACCAAGAAACTAAGTCGAAATGGCCGTTCGGTCATTTCGATGAACACGTGGTGTGCGGTTCGCAAAACCTCCTGAAACGCACACCAAACCTACTCGAAATCGGCCCAAAATTTATCCACGGGTTCTAAACGATATTTAGATCCTAGAAAAAAATGCTAACTCGTCGATTCTAGGTCCGTGGTAAAAACGTGCACGCACATAGAACCTACGACGACGAAAACCCCCAAATCGCCCGAAATGCCCATTTCTTCGCGACACGACTTCACGTGTCCGAACGGAGACACGTACTAACCCTCAAGACACCCGACAACGTCTACCTAAGTCCATCTAACCTAGGACATCACCCAAAATTGGACCAATCTCGGATTTCACCCAAAATTGACACAAAACCTAATGTCAAGGTCTCCAAACACAACCAAACTAGTTCTAACTTCCTCCCACGGGTAGCCTTATGGTCTAGGAAGGTTCTAAACCACTAATTACACTATATAAGAGTAATCACTAAGAGAAAAGTTAGGGTTTACCTCTTGGGAGTTGGAATCCCAAGGCCAAAGTCTCCAATACCCTTAAAATCACCACCCTCAAGCTCCAAGCCTCCAAATCAAGCCTCCACACTAAGTCTAGGCTCTACACACCTAGGTTAGGAAAAAATAAATGGTTAGGGTTTACATCTATTAAGAATAGAAGAAGAAAGAGAAGAAATGACTTACTTGAAACTTGTTGGAAGAAGGAAGAAGAAGAAAATGGAGAATGGAGAATGGAGAAAAAGAAGAAGAAAAAGAAGAAGAAGAAGAAGTGAAGAGGAGGGGGGGGGGTTTCTGTCCAGATCTGGAATAGGGGTTAGGGGAGCCGGCCATATACATAGAAGTAGGTTTACATTAGGACAAATGACTAAAACACCCTCTCCTTTAGTCATTCCAATTGGGATTTGGGTTTGGGGTTCCAAAAGCACTCAAATTAACTCCTAATCACTCCAACTAACTTATTAAAAATATAATAATAATTCTAAACCCAAAAATAAGCCTTACAAGGGTGTTGGTTGGGTCGGACATGGGTCCACTAGGGTCTGACATGGGTCCAGACTAGCAAAAATCCTAAAACAACCAATAAAAAAATACAACCATCAATTAAATATAAATATAATTATTTATAAACAATACACAATTACCAAATAAAAAAAATCTATTTTCTAGAATTGGGTAGTGACACTATTGTGATTACCAGCCGGTCACATATTAGATTAATATTTTACTTACTATTGCATCCTTGTGTCTTCATTATGTCATTGTCCAGTTACTGACTAGTGCATATCATGCCCTTATGTATTTCAGATTTTACCTAGTTTAAGTGCATTCGTAGAGTTGTACTTTACTCTTTTCCTAATTGGATATGTTGCATGTGAGATTGATGAGGATTTGTATACTAGCTTTTATGGTTCATGTGATGACACAACAATGGAGCCTATTCTAGAGGACACCCATGCTCAGGAGTTTTCCACTGATGCTTGGGGACTTAGCATTGTGATTTCTTTTACTTGATGTTGTATTGTATTAAGGATAGTGGATGTGTATGTAAAGTGGTTGGACTTGCCTTTAGTTTCACCGGATTTGTTTCCGGACATATTGATGTAAAGGTGTAATAAATAGTAAAACATGGTGGTGTATTATGATTTGCATACACGTGATCGAGATTAGATGTTGTGATTAGAGTTTGACATTAATTTTGAGTGATTGCTAAGGTTTAGACAACTGACTACTGCTGTCAACGACAGCGTAGGCTGGACATGACCGATTCGTACCCGATTATTTGAGAGTGGGTTGGGACATATTCAAACAAACTCCATGAAGTAGCGACATAGCACAATGGATACCGACGTATCAGGAAAGCGCAAGGCAATATAGGAAATGACAAGGTGCTCCAGCACATGACAATCAATATAATGTGTAAAGGGATACCCTTGTGCACCAGGCACATGTACCGCAACAATCAAGTCTAGGCAGTCAACAATCAGAGGCAATCGAGCTTTGGTCATAAGCATTCAAGTGCAAGACTCAAAGGAATCGACAAAATCAGGAAATCAAGATGTCAGAGCGGTATACTACGGTATAGCGGTGGTGTAGCAGAAAAACAAAGCAAGTTTTGGAACACAGAGAAAACAGTACAACACGGTGTATCGTCGGTGTACCGCGGTATACCGTTTCCACTACTTCACAGTTTCAGTCCATAAACGATTTTCGAGACCAAAATCAAGTCCCGAATTCCACCAAAATCAAGTTCAACAAGAAATAATACTAGGTGTAAGTCCTATATAGCAATATTGACTAAGTTTCATGGTGAAAAGTCACTTATCACTCTCGATAGTGAGCTTTTCTTTTGTTGTTCATAACCAATACCATGAAATCATTTCCTAGCTCAAAACTAAGACCAAAACCATGTATGTAGCCATGAAAAATGATCAAAACCATATTTCACAAATAAGCTTTGGATAAAACTAAGCATGTAAACCATAGAAAAAGAAAATGATAATACAACCATATTTGTTCAAAAGCTTGGCAAGATGTACTTGCCTAGGTCCACTAAGTGGGGTTCAGAACTCACAGTTTTCTTGGTTTGGGAGAAGGATTTTTAATTTTTGTTCCCAACATAAAAGAGGAAGAGGCCACTAGAGTAAGGGGAAATTGAGAGGGAAGAATTTCCACAAGTAAGAAAATAAAATTTTTTGAGAGAGTCTCTACCACAATTACAAGAGATCTTTTAGTTGAGCATACGTTATGTGGACGCATGTACGACACGACAAAGTATGAAGATTTCGGGCTCGACCTAGTTTAGTATTAAGGTGATTCTTTTTCTTTCGTTCCTCTATATATGGGTTCGTGCAGCATTTACACGATACGTTATAATCAATTAATGGGACATGGCCGGATAGTATTCTTGTCTCTATCATTAGCTCAAATTTGTCACATTTACAATTACAATAGGTCTTCAAGTTGGACATGTTGTACAGACACAGATACGATACAACACAGTATGAAGATCACAGACTCGATCTGGTTTAGTATCAAGGTGATTCTTTTTTCGTTCCTCTATATATGAGTCTGTGCAACATTTTCATGATATCATTATGATCAATTAATGGGACATGACCAGAAAGTATTCTTGCCTCTATCATTAGCTCGTGTAGTTCCTGTTTTTGGTGTTCCAGTCATCTTTCGATAGCTCCCTTAATGTATGTACCATGAAGTTTTTGAAGAAGTGGACTCCTCCCCGTAAATGCCTCGCCCCCTTGTTTGTTTGTCGACAGGGGGATTCTTGTTCTGCGGTAACGTGACCAGCCTACCAACCTGATCTATAGAATTGGACTTACACGACAATAACTTTGAGGGTGTCCGAACATGAGCATTGCATTGAATTTTGATTGTCTGTGCTTCCAAGGTTGGGCCTGCACCATTCCCTGTGTTTTAGTAACACAGAAGATGGAAAATTTGAGAGCAATTTTGTTCATAGAATTAAAACACTGCCTATACGAAACAAGGATGCTACAATAGACAAAAAGATGGGAAGAAAAAAAAAATTAAGTTCACCTGTTAGGAGAAATGATATATTAGTGAAAAGAACTACTAGGAATAAAGCTACGCCTAGACTATCTTGGTTTGAGGTTGTGATCTACGTTTTTTTAATAGTATGAACATGGTCTTTATAGAGCTCAATAAAAGAAAAAATGTATTAAAATAGCCAACCCAAAGATTTTGCTTTCTTGTTCACGTGAGTTTTAATTTTAAAAACAGGTCTAGCGAATTCTTTCGTAACTTTAAAGAGTTTCCCAGATTCAAATCAAACTTACAAAGGGGGGTATTAGGCTAGCCCTTCCTGCAGATGCCTATGCCTGTACGAGGCCATCTTCAAATGCATCACACACACATATATGAAATAGTTTGATAAATACTGATTCATATAGCAAACCAAAATCAATCACAAACCCGGAGATCACCAGCTCCAACGAATCAACAATCGAATAGCCCATGAGACACCGAGAATAATACTTTGTACTCACCCGGAGCTATAGGGTAGAGTTTGGACATCATCAATATGTTCAAACGTGAGCCAAACCCCAACATGGCATAAACAACTACACATAACGTCTCTGGTACAACGAAATGCAACTCTGAAGGAATAATTCAATAACAATTTATCATCCCTACTGGAGTCCTTTTCTAGAAGTATGTGCTATCTTGAGCCATACATTATCTTGGTGAAGAGAGAGCAGAAATAGATCCTATTCATGTACATACAAGAATGAAAACCCTTTATTCAACCTTTCTTTAATCAGTTCAAATGTTAGATCAGCTAGTACATGCAAATGTCTTCTGATTGGTTTTGCTTAACAATTTTCAATAGAATCACAAGCAAACAAGCTGGCCGAATCACTTGTGAATATATTCATCTTGCTCATAAACATAATTAGACTTTAGAGTATCTTGTTGAGGATATAGAGGTATCAGAGAGCTTGGCTGGGTATTATAGTTTGGCATTCCTGGGCTCCGGTTCCGCGTGCAAAGAATTTGTGAGCCAGTGGAGTTCCAAAACTATGTAATGGATGCGAATCATGCGATAAATGAACATTATTTCATATTGCTTGTTGTAGAGAGAGAAAGAGGCTTCCCAACCATGTTACAATAGACCCACTCCTACTCCATAAACCATAAACCTCCCTGGAAGCCAAAGGAATAAAAAAGCACCACGGTTGGTGATGCACTGCACTAGTGTTTATTTCCAAAGTGCCACCATCGTTTCTTCTTAATGTCCAAGCTTGGTTGATCTGTATATAAGGAATGCATAAGAGAACCATGAGCAAGAGAAACAGAAACCAAGTTACAGCAGAAAGACTTCGAAAGTAGTATGGACTTAAACCTCCTTCGGGATATATGGAGTTGTAGTGCACCTCAGCCCAGAAGCTCAAGAAAATTACTGCACCATTGCTTGTGTTTTAATATATAGTAAATAATTTCCTCACAAAATAAATAATAGAGCACTGTTAATCAATAAAGGAGAAAAAACTCAAGAATAATTTCACAACATAGATAAGAGTAATATAATCAAGCAACATCATTCAAATGGTCAAAGGCCAGAGAGGTACTACAGTAAGTGAATTGGGGCCGAGCCAGAAATCAAAATAATAATATAATCAAGCAACATCATTCAAATGGTCAAAGGCCAGAGAGGTACTACAGTAAGTGAATTGGGGCCGAGCCAGAAATCAAAATAATCTACTCTTCAGCCTATTGTGATTAATGTCTTTCCTATTTCCTCCACCACCCCTCCATGTAAACCTACCTTTCCAAATTCCCACCTTCAGTACTTACCCCAAATTATGCAAATTCCAATGCACGGGCTCTCTTTATAACATAAATTGATCCACATACTATTACCATTCAATTTTTATCTTATGGGTTGCTAACTATGTTTTAAGTTTCAGTTCTACCTCAGCTGTAATATCTTTGTTTGAATAAGTCACACTTATATTCTGCTTGGTAACAGTGTTTTCATCGGTTTTGGAGTGTTTTTGAACCAACCGTTTATGAAAACCCCTTCTTGTTAATTTTTTTGAGGCACTGGTATTGGTCGGCTCAAAACCCCCTCAAAATCGGTGTAATGTAATTTTTGGTGGCTTTATAAACACCCCAAATCGGTGGGTTTTGAGAAATTTTATTATTTTATTTCATTTACATCCTCACCAAAAATATATAATTATAACTACTAATACCCTACCCTATTTTTTCTTTCTTATCTGTTTTTCCCTTTTACTTCTTCCGAACTATGGCTACATTCTCCTGTAAAATTTTAAAATCTCTCCCCTACTTTCATTCAGGTGTTTCTACTATTTCATGCGTTTATATTATTTTGATCAAATATGGACATCCTGATCGAGGCGTGGAGTGGATGATAGTTCCCGCGCTCGGGACCATTTTATTTATATATGGACATATATGTAATTTTATTTATGTACAAAACTTTCAGAACCGCTCGTTAATAAATATCAAGCATGAATTAGACGAATTTAAAAGCCGCTACTTAAAACTACCAAAAATCAGACCCCTCATAACCGGTACTCCGAAAACATCTTATAACAGCTACCCCTATAATTGCCAAGCAAACCCTTAAGCTGTGACCACCATCAAGTGAGACGGGTGACCATTATTCGGTTTTGGACAAAAAACTGAACCAAATAAGATATTCGGTTCAGTTTGAAAAAAATCAGTTCGGTTTCGGTTCTGAAAATACTAAAATTCTTTATTCGGTTTAGGTTATGGGTTTCGGTCCAAAACTGAAAATTGAATAAGACTTGTACAATTATGTAAATACCATCAATTTTATACATATTTTGTGATTAAAACTGTGTATATTTTGAAAACAACAATTATATATATATATGTTTTGAAGTCCAACTTTAATAATTAACCACCAGTCCAACTTTGGGCACAACTCTGAAATACAACAATGCATAAAAATTATAATTTTTAATATAATTTAATCACGATTCCAACTTTGAGCCCAACCCATTAAACAATAGAAATAGTCCAACAGAACAAACCGAATAAACCAAATTGATTATTCGGTTCGATTTCAGTTTCTGCTAATTTCGGTTTGATTTCGGATTTGGATTTTTAATATTTCAGTTTTGACTATTTCGATTCAGTTGAAAACGAATAAACCGAACGCTCACCCCTGCTTACCAGTTTATTTATGAAAACAACAACAAAGTATTTATTCCAAAAAATTTAGGACTGCTCCTAACTCCCTTACAAAGCTATCAACATTGGAAAATTCAAAGTTCACCAAAATGTATACTAAAGGTGCAATTAGCACAATACGAAATTCCAACCTCCATGAACTCCAAGAAACTATACTGATATCAATTACATGGATTTTAATAAATCATGCCCAATATAAAAGCAATTTACATTAAATGTTCACGATAGTTTAAGCACAAGAACTTCTTTCGTCTCCATATATTTGATCCTAACACTACAAGCCCCAAAAGTTGACTATTAGCATTCATTCTATACAAGAATTCTATAGAATATAGCCAAGTGTTAGAGCGGACATGAGTTAACCAAAGCAAGCCTTTTCCATAACATTCCAAGCATTTATTTATAGTAAGTAGTTTGTAATGACAATGCAACCATATCTGTTGGGGTTTATTTGAACTTGGTCACGAGTGATCTAGTCCAACCACTCCATGATGTGGCAAATTCCAAGTATGTATTTCAATATTTGAACTAGCATTTATTGACTTGCACACATTGGGGTGAGTAAGCTGAAATGGTTATTGGGTTTCTCTAGTGGGAAAGGTTCAAGTCCCACAAGAAATGTTTGTTTTTGTCATCAATTTCAAGAAAGATTTCCTTTGGAGCTAGGTCGGAATGGTGCACTTTGCACTTTGCACGTTCGAATCGAGCGCAGAGATGGCGCAAACACGGTTTTAACTCCCGTGGGTGCTGCGGTGTTTCTGGGTCCGTGGCTCCTCGGAACTTCACAAAACTGTTATTTCATGAGCCTTCTTCTTTGTTGTCACGGCTTTACTGCTTGTGGGACGGCTCACTTTGTAAATGTCATATTTATAGGAAGTTACTGCAAGTAAACCGTCCACATCACGGTGATTAACTCCCATGTTTTCTGCCCACGTTCTTAGTGGACAATTATGGCTGCTAAGGGGTTGGCTGCCCTCTAAGTAGTCTTCGTTTTTGCTTTCAGTGAAACATACAAGACATAAGAGAGCAAAGAAAGGGCAGCAACATAGGTCTTGCTTGTGCTCAGTCTGAGTTCAAGAAGGTGACCGTTTTGAGCATTCCAAAAGTTCTTTTAAACTAGCTGATTCCTAGGAACAGATCCACAGAAATGGTTGAATCTCGCTTTGAACAACGATGATCTTCATCACCCAGCAACGAGACGATAACCATCTTTTGTAGTACTATATTGTTGTTAAGGGCTTTGCTCTTATAGCAACTTAGTGCAGTCGGTGCACGTTGTTTGCTTTTCTGCGACAATGTTGCTGATAGTGCACTTGATGCACATTCTTAACAAGTTTGTTTGATGATTTCCACTTCTATAGTAAAAGTATTCAAGACTTGTTCGGAATTCTAGTGGTTTCAACAACAATCTGAAACGTGATTATGTAATTGTTTACAAGATTACAAAAAATTGTACAAGATCCAAGATGGACAATCGTACAAGTCTGTAAAACACCAGCTTTCATAAGCTCGAATAGTTTGATGGAGAACACTATAACAATTGGAAGAGAGATTAGTTTGAATCTTCAGCTCATCGACGTAGGATACGTTCTGGCTGATACAGAGATGGATAATGTGTAAGCGATTGCCAACGTGATTACTAGTGGAAAAGAGAGAGCCAGTGCAAGTTGTTGATTCTCAATTCCTAGAAGAATTCACTAGCAGAATCCTAGTAAAGGAGGAAAGCAAAAGACATCTAGGACTCCTGAAAAACAGTACAAGGATGATGAGAACATATCAAAAGTGTATCTCGTCAATAAGTTCATAAACCTCGAGTTTGAAGTTGGTAAGACCATACTACCCCAGGTCAAAGAACTTATAAAGCTTTACTAGAAGCTGGAAGAAGAGGATATGCCTCCAGTAGACAAGATCGCGGTAGGAGTAATTGGATCGATTATCTACCGATATGTACCGCAAGAAGGCAGAGATAGAACTTGAAGATCTTATGCCTTCATTTGGATTGAGAACTAAGCCATGAGTAAGACCAAGGTAGATTCATTGTCCAAGCAACTCGTCAAGACAAACATAATCTAGATTGGAGATCACAAGGGGAAGCAGAAGGCTACCACAACAACAAGAGGAAAGACTACAACCATCTAATGGTGAAGTCTACTACTTTCAAGCCTAAGCCCAAGAAGGATGGACCTTGCTTCAACTATAGCAAGAAAGGCCACCAAGGAGGCCTGCATGTCCAAGCCAATGTCAAAGCCAAAAGAAAACAAGGAAGGTGAGCTTAACTTATAGATATGATTCTGCAGGTTGTCTCATCTGAAGTGGAAATCGACGAGTGGGTGGGACACATGGGCTTCCTGCCATGTGTGTTTTGTTAAGGAGTTGTTCACCACGTATAAACCTCTCTGAGATGATAACGATAGCGAACAAGACACAAGCTGGAGTACTGACAATCATGATTGTGGTACTAAAATTGACTTAAAAGAATTCACTTATACTCGAGAATATGAAGAATGTTCATGTTGTCGCAAAGAATATGATTTTTGAAAGTCTGTTATCCAACGCAGACTTGAGAATAGACATTAATGCCAGTGAGATGGTGATGTACTACAAGAAAGCACACTTCGGCAAAGTTTTTTGTACCGAAGGAATGTCCAAACTTCAATTTGTAACGTCTAGTAAATGTATTAATGAAGTCTTTGTTTCTGATTATACTACTGAATTATGGCATAATAGACTTGAACATGTGCACGGTAAAAGAATAAACAAAATAACTTGTGTAGAGGCAAGGAGATCGAGAAATGTGAAGACTGTACGCAGACTAAGATTTTAAAGAAGTCATTCAAACGGGTGAACTAAAAAATTCAAACGGGTGAACTAAAAAACAGATCTTATGAATTGGTGCACTCATAAATATGTAACTTCAAGTAGTTCTCTACAAAGACATGATGAAATACTTTCTCATTTTCATTGATGACTACTTGAAGTTCAATTTTGTCTATCTTCTCAAGTCAAACGATGAAACTTTCAAAAAGTTCAAGAACTTCAAGACAAAAGCCGAATGACAAATAGGCCAACAACTCAATAGACTCAAACGTAATCGAGGCGGAAAATATCGCTCTCTTGAATTCGCATCGTTCTACAGAAAATATAAAATTGTCAATGAGACTACTCCGTACTTCCCCCATTCTAATAGAATTACAGGAAGGAAGAACCGTACCCTGACGGAGATGATGAACTCCATGCTTTTCACAGTATGTCTTCTAAACAACTTCTGGAGAGAAGATGTGCTAACAACTACTTTTATTCTCAACAGGGTGTCGTTTGCACAATCAAATGTAACTCATGAACTCTATTTCAAAGTCAGACGCAACTTGAATGTCATTTGAATGTAGGAGTATCAGGCTTATGTGAAGCTTCCTGACATCAAGATTTAGAAGTTAGGAAACTAGAACTACAAAGGTCATCTTTCTAGGCTATGCCGAGAAAAGTGATGCTCCGAGATTTCTTGATATAGAATCCAATTAAATCATTGAATCTTACGTTGAATTCTTGAAGGCCAAACAAAAGAACATAATTCTTGCAAATTTATATAAAAATGTAGCAAGCACAAAGGAATATAGTACTTATGAAGTAGTCCCGAAGGAGATGGTTACACATGAAGATGCAATTACAAAAGCTGCACTCGCTGAGCAACCTTCAAAGCGAGTGAGGAGATCGAAGGATTTCGGAGAAGACTTTGTCACATATCATATGGAAGCTGATCTACTTACCTATGATGAAACGATAAAGACCAGAAACACTATCTTCTGGAAGGAAGCAGTCAATGATGAGATTGACTCCATAACATCAAATAACAATTGGGTATTAGTCAATAAGGGTATTAGTCAATCTACCAAAAGGAACAAAACTCATTGGATGCAAGTGGATATTCAAGAAGAAGATGAGAGCCGATGAAAGTGTTGATAAATTCAAGGTCAGGTTGGTGGTTAAAAGATTTTCTGAGAAACAGAGCATCTATTACTTCAACAGTTATGCTCCAGTTGCACGATGATACAACTACCATGATGCTAATCGCATTGGGTGTCACCATATATATATATATATATATATATATATATATATATATATATCAAATCAGCATTTTTGAATAGAGATCTAACCGAAGAGATTTACATGAAACGAACCGTGTCATCAAGGGACTTGAAAATAAAGTGTGTAAACATGTGAAATCTCTTTATGTGGCATGAGAAGTTTGATAAAGTTATTAGATTAAACGGCTACATTGTCAGCGACACTAATAAATGTTTATACTAAGTTCGTTGATGGCATAGGGATTATTATTTCTTTATTTGGACGATATGCTAATGTTGGGTCGGATCTAGATTAGTGTCACATGAGAAGTTTGATAAAGTTATTAGATTAAACGGCTACATTGTCAGCGACACTAATAAATGTTTACACTAAGTTCGTTGACGGCATAGGGATTATTATTTCTTTATTTGGACGATATGCTAATGTTGGGTCGGATCTAGATTAGTGTCACAAATATTAAGAAGTTATTAAGTACACTATGTAGAAAAGATGCGCACAAGATATGGATATCAAGATATTCCAGAGATCGATACTCATTATAGGTGTAAAAAGAAGCTGAAACCAAATTCAGGAAAGATTGCTAAGGACATAGACTATTCAAGCATCATTGGGTATGTGATGTACGCAATGAGTTGTATTAGACCTGATATTGCTTTTGCTGTAAGGATGTTAAGTCGGATCATGAGTAATCCATGTGCGGAATACTGAAAACTATAAAAAAAATTATGCAATATCTCAAGAGGACTCAAAAGTTTGTACTGCACTACAATGGTATCTAAATGTAATAGAAAGCTTCAGTGATGCTAGTGGGTGCTCAAAAGAGGTGAGCAAAAGGTCCACGTGGAAATTTATCTTTTCCATTGGAGCTGTTATATCGTGGAAGTCGAAGAAGCAGAGTTTTCTCTCACACTCGTCTATGAGTCTGAGTTCTATGTATTGGTTGCAGCGACAGATGAAGCATAATGCCTTCAGAAGCTCATGTATGATCTTCCTCTAGTTAGTGCGCAGATTCCGACTATATTGATATCATGTGACAACTAGGTGACTACAATAATCACATTCAATGCTCTCTTCAATAGTAAGAACAGTAAGACTTCGTCACAAAGCACTGAATAAACACATGTCGGATGACGTCATTACAGTGATTACTGTTCAGAACCAAGAGAATCTAGCGAATACATTTACCAGGGGCCTCAAGCGCCAGCTTATGGAGGACAAAATAAAGAAAATGAGCTCGAAAAAGTTCCGATGTGATATTTTTGTAATTCTACCATAAAGTGTGCTTTCCAGGAAGTACGCACGAGTAGCTCGATAAAGTACGAAGGGGCAAGTACCACATGCTATAGTAGCATAACACCACATGAGGTGGGACCTCGACTTGGAGCCACGTCACAGTGGCGTAGCACCGCATAGAGATAGGTAGCCTCATGCTGAAATAGAGTAGTAGCACAACATTACAAAGAGACTATTACATCATGCTACAGTGGAACGACACCACATGAGCTAGTGAGAACTCGATTTCGGACAATGTCATTGCAGCGTAACACCACAAGGAGGCAGGTGGCCTCGTGCTGGGATTTTAAATTCTCGAAGAAAAGAATTACCTATATGTATGAACGGAGATGTGGTCGTCTTTTGAGAGTAAACTTATAGACACTCAAGATATACATACAAATATTATATCAGCATGTGACTTTTAACGTACAACCTGAGGCACAGTTGATCTAATTGTATGAGTGAAAAGAATTGTAGCTATAGTACTGAATTTATGGCTAAGTTCATTCTGTATTATACTATTGTTTTAACCCATGTGGAAAGATTCAAGTCAAAAGCGTCATCTATCCTAATGCACGATGTACAATCACTGTAGGGAACGCTCAGTTCACATATTGAAACATATGGAAGATTGATGGGGTTCATTTGAATTTGGTCACTAGTGATCCGATCCCTCAACGCCATGATTTGGCAAACCCCAAGTGTGTGTATTTCAATATTTGAACTATCATTTATTGTCTTGCACACATGGGGTGAATTAGCTCAAGTGGTTGTTGGGTGGGAGATTTTCTATAGTGGGAGAGGTTTAAATCCCACAAGAAACATTTATTTTTTACACCAATTCCAAGAAGGATTCCTTTAGAGCTACGCCCCAAGGGGCCTAACGACTCGGACGAGGGCACACAGTCGCACTTTGATTGAGCATTTTGCACTTTGCACACTCCCATTGGGCGCAAAGATGGCACAAACGCAGTTTTGTCGCGGTTGTTTCGCGTGCTCCAGTGGGTGTGCGGGTGCCGCAGCTTTCTGCGGGTCTGCACCCCCCGGTGTCACGACGTTTCGTGGACCCGTGGGTGCTGCGGCTCGTCGGAACTGATTCCGCGGGTCTTCCGTGAGCCTTTTTCTATGATGTCACTATTTTGTTGTTGGTGTGGCTGTTCAGTTTGTAACTACCCTATTTATAGGGAGTTTGCTGGTAACCCGCCCACATCATGGGGATTAAGTACCTGGTTTTCTTCCCATGTTCTTAGTGGGAAGTTAAAGCTGCTAATGGTTTGCTGCCCTATAAATAGTCTTCGTTTTTGCACTCAGTGAAACATACAAGAGCTAAGAGAAAAGAAATGGCAGCAATAACGGCCTTATTCATGCTATGTCCGAGTTCAAGGAGGTGACAGTTTTGAGAGTTCCAGAAGTCCTTCCTAACTAGCAGGTTCCTGGAAACAGATCAACAAAAATGGTTGAAATTCGCTTTGAGTAACATCATCACCCAATGAGACTAACCATCTTTTTCAGTGTACTGCGGTTAAGGGTTTTGCTCTTATAGCAACTTAGTGCACTTGGTGCACGTTGTTTGCTTTAATGTGGCAATCTTGTTGGTAGTGCACTCAGTGCACATCCTTAGCAAGTTTGTTAGTTTGTTTGCTAATTTTTACAACTCCCGTGGTAAAAGTCTTTGAGACTTGTACAGAATTCTGGTGGTGTCAACATCTTCTAAGCCAAAAGGGTTTGTTGTTGAATGCCAATACACGACTGGCAATTAGCACTTTATACATCAAGAACTGTTGATTCAAGGTTAGATTTTTTTTTTCCAGAAGCCATCAAGATAAAAGTCGAAACAGGTTCATAACAGGGTTAGTGTGTTGAAGTTCCTATAAATAAATGTATGCTTCTCAATGCATATCTCATAACACTTGCATGTATCCTATGGGCTAAACTAGAATCAAGATTATGGCCAACTTTAGTCCACCTTTTAGAGAAAACAGTGAAATGGCCATTAATATATGATATTACTTCTAATTCAATACTCATAAGATACATGTGGTATATGAATATATGATGTTTCAAATATACTAAGAGAATCCATATTTCCCAAGAAATTATAGTCAAAAGGGTTCAATAATCTTTTTCAAACTACTTCAAGTCCCAGAATCTCATATTCATATATCCTCGTCACAGTTCTTTAACAAGATTCATTTCTACAATAAAAAAAATAGTTTGATGTGGTAATTAGGCAGACATACCTCGCTTAGACCTCTGTTCGTTAGGGAGAATCTCAATGTAGCAAGTATCCTTGAAAGATGTTATGACAAATATTTTAACACCATACTGCATAAACAGTACAAATGGAAAATAATTATTATTATATCTACTCATTGCTTATCAATATACAAGAGAAAAACATTATAAAGTATCTCGGTATGGTGATCATTGATTTCATCCATATCAAATTTAAAACCCTTCATCCGGATCAAAAGGGACCTTGATAAGCTTTCCCATTAAATAGCTAATTTAACAATGTATGATCCAAGGTTTTCTCCCTCACATTACACCAAAATATCAATGATCCTCTTGAAACTTCACATTTCATGACCTCGAAATGACGATTTCTAACAATGACATTTTGCTCAACAATACGAATGATAGCAATACCAAAATCTATATTACTACAAACACCAGAATGTGCTCAAGTGAACGGGATGTAATTACTTATCCAATGGGTACTGTATGCTCACATATTAAAAACATTCACGGAATGTGCTTACAATATCAGGGAAACCTGAAACAAAGATCTCCATAAAGGCCCAGAAGAACAAACTATTTACTATTTGTATCGACTGTAATCCTATTAGACTATATGATGAGGACATCATGCCACAAGTTATGAAGACCTACCGACGTAGAAGTCAGACGCAACACGACCTCATTATGGATTAGCATTTGAATTTGAATTAAGATATTTGCTTTTGTTTTAAAATAGAATTGTCCTAGTCAATAGGAATGGTAGTTGTATTTACCTATTTCTTAGGAGTCTGTTAGTTGTTTTGTTTATTTTGTGTTTACATATTCCTTAGGAGTGTTTGTTATGTTAGTTTGTTGTTTGTGTGTATTTATTTATATCATTGTTAGTGATTGAAGAAGGAAATGAATGAATAAAAATAATTTTTCTTTATGAACTATACTCTCTCTATGTGGCTGAGATAGTCAAGCCCCTCTCCATCTCCTAATCCTCGCTCATTCCCGACCTCCCATTCCTCTCTTCGTAGACGACAACCACCCATCTTCTCTGACAGCAGCAGAAAACAACAGTGCAGAAGCAGCACCAGAAACAACAGCAAAAGCAGCAGCAGAAATAGATAGCAGCAACAGATGCAGCTAGTAGCAGCAGAAAAAGTAAACAGCAGCAGCCATAATCCGGTAATCATTCGACAAATCAAATTAAGATTTCATTTCCAATTAACCAAGTAATTGAAACAACTGCGCATCTACATCCAATATACTATCAATAGGTTGCTGATCCACAGATAAACTTGAGTGCTTCTACAAACATTAAAACTGAAACTTGTCGTTATCATCCTACATATTAAATAGAGAACTAGCATGATTTAAGTGGCAACATTTGATTCATTTTTTTTACAAAATCTAATATTTGCATGATAGATTGTTGTTTCTTACTTTATATAATCATCTATATTGGGAACCTACAAATTATCTGGTATCTAATAAAGCGTTAAATGAGATTTGCTTCGATTCAACTTAATTGTTGATTTTAAACATCGTAACCAATCCACATCAATTTTGGTATTAGAGTATGGTTTATGTTTGCATTTGATTACTTCAATTTATGCATTAAAAATATATAGAATATCATTTAGGACTTTTAGGACCCATATCATATTGCATGACCAACCCACTCCTAATATGGCCCCTGAACAAGAATAAATGTTACAAGATATCATAAATCGTCTAATTAACATGAAAAAAGATGTCAATACGCTAAGTACATCTAATAAAGAGACTAGAAAAAAAATTAAAAGACTCGAACGTGAACGTCATAGGACTTCTGACCTGTTGGATGAGAGTTCCCATCATAATGGCCATCGAGAGATGGATAGACACAGACAGGGATTTGGATCATCGTAGGGATGACCTAATTGGACATCAAGACTTTAGACAACCCCAAGATCACCTGGATTGGGACAGACCTAGGGGCTTTGAACCACCGTCAGAATGACCCCATCAAACATCATGACTATAGGTCACCCTGAGACCTCATCAGGATTTTGGAGACGAGAGAATAATAAGAAGCATGAAAATAGAAGTGCCTACTTTTGACGATCAACTGGACCCAAAAGTTTTTTATCGACTGGATGACAAACATAGACCACTATTTTCGGTGGTATGATATGTCCGAGGTTAGGAAAGTCCGTTTTCATAATAAAGCTTGTTGAACAAGCTAAGTTGCATTGGCATAATGTTGAGCGATTTTTGGTACAAAGGATGCAAGAACCCATCCGTATATATGATGAGATGAAAGAAAAGTTGAAAGAAAAATATTGGCCAACTTCCTACCGACAAAGATTCTTGGATCAATGGCAGAAACTGACCCAGGCAATCGTCCTGACACGAAATACATTTCCAAATTCAACGAATATTTAATTCGATGTGAAGTAACAGAAGAGATTGGGATGACCCTTTCTAGGTTTAGGTATGGACTTCGAGATGATTTACAACGTAATTTGTTTCTGCTTGAGGTGGCTTCATTAGAGTATGCTTATCAATTGGTTGAGGATCTTGACCGATTTCAAAGACCCTATTTTAATAGGCAGCATGATTCATAGACCACCCCTAACAAACCCAATGAGTCGAAACCTAGGTTTAACCAGCCCAAACCTAAGCCAAAGCCTAGTATACCATCGTCGTCCAGAAACTGCAATAAAAATGTTTGCTTAGGGGGCTCCCCAGGTTAATCATCGTATCGATTGTTATAGATGCCATGGTTATGGTTATTATGCACATCAATGTCCGACTCACTCAGGCCCTCCTCGTAGATAATCAACCCAACGAAAACCAGGATGTCAGCGTAGTATAACATAAACCATATCTAGAACAATGCAAAGATAATTGTCCTGAAGGCGATGGGTATATGGGTCTCATTAGGAGTTTCTCGACTTTTGGGGATATTGATAGGAGTCGTGGGGACCCTAGGCTTAGTGTTGTTCCATGTATCTTGTCACAAGGTAGAGAGACTTGCAGATTGGCGCCACACCTCCATTTTTTTACACATTTATTATAATTGGTAATCAATCATGTAAGGTAATTTTGGACAGTAGAAGTTGTGTCAACGCTATTGCACCTAACATAGTAGCTAAGAATGGTCTTAAGACAGAACCTCACCCTAACCCGTATAAGGTTAGATGGGTAGATGAGTCGTCCATTAGCGTTAAGGAGAGATTTCTTGTTCCTGTAGAGTTTGCTATTTACAAGGACAATATATGGTGTGATGTGATTAAGATGGATGTGGGACATCATTTTAGGAAGACCTTAGCTATTCGATTTAGACGACACTCTCTATGGACGTTCAAACTCTTGCACATTCATGTATAAGGGTCAAAAGATTAGGCTCAATCGTATACAACTAAATCATATCCAAATATTGACAAGAGTGGAACCTCTGACAAGAAGAAATGACTTGTCCGTATAGGACCCTAAAGAAATAGAAGATGAGATTGCTAAAGGGACTACAGTCGTTGCCTTGGTTGCTAAGGAAGTCCAGAAAGTCTCCCAAGAGCAAGTTCCAACTGAAGTAATCTCCATTTTTGAAGAGTTTAAGGATGCTATTCCTAAGGATCTCCCGAACTATTTGCCACCGATGCATGACATTCAACACGCTAACCTTACCTAATATATCGTATTATCGACTGAATCTTATTAAGTATGTAGAGTTAAGACGTCAAGTCGAAAAGTTATTAGCTAGAGGGTTTATCATGGAGAACATGAGTCCTTGTGCATTACCATCACTTTTGACTCCAAAAAAAGATGGTACACAGATAGATGTTGGCATGGATTTCATACTAGGTTTACCAAAGATCCTTAGGAAACATAATTACATCTTTGTGGTAGTAAACCGTTTTTCGAAGATCGTCCACTTTTGTCCTGTTTTAAAACGTCAGGCGTCTCCAAAATTGCTAGAATTTATCTCGATGAAATCGTTAAATTATATGGGTTACCGAAAACAATTGTGTCCGACAAAGACGTTAAGTTTCAAAGCTGCTTTTGGAAAATCCTAGTGCTACTAGAAATCCCCTTTGTCCAGTGATCTCTAGATAATACACAAACATATACAAAAAAAAAACGTAGGTGCATCTGCCTTCATTGCCAACAACCTACATGTTTCCTTTCTTACCTAATTCCCTTCACTTTGGATAAACAATTTAGGAGGAGTAGATTACGTGATATCTCATTTGTTTCAAATAATCCAGAGATCATACGCAGACATACCCAAAAACTCCAAGATGCATCTGCCTCCACGACCAACAGCCTATATGATATTACCTAATTTGATGCTTCTTGGATAATTGATTCAGGAGGTGTTCATTACGTGATATCTCATTTACTCTGTTTTCTACATAAGAAAGGCATATATGTGCCACGAGGCTCCCGCTTATGCAGGTTCGGAGAAGGGTTAAGATGAATGTAGCCTTACCTCCATATATATATATATATCTATATATATATATATATATATATATCTATATATATATATATATATGGAGATTGGAGAGGCTATTTCCGTGACTTGAACATGCATCCTGAAGTACGCATGCATCAAGCTTTACCGTCACGCCAAGCGACACCAACATTAATTTTCTATATATGACTAGAATTCATAAAAAGGAAAATCAAAGTTGTTAATGATCCTCTCTCTGCCATTTCTAGAAACGGGTATATAATGCACCCTTCATGTTCCAAAGTTGTTAGAAACTTTCCTTCCATTAGCGATCTTGGTAAGAGCTTTAATCGTACAGTAAATTCATTCCCTCTCAATATATCTTCGAGATACAACAAAGGAGAAATAGTTTAAATGTCAAGGTTTCCTATCAACATATCTTCGAAAAATACAAACGGAACAAGAAGAAGTGCATCTGCCTCCCGTACAATCCAATTTAGCCTATTGCAATTGATAGCCTTAAAAGTCAAGTGTCAATGTTGAAACGGACAAAAGGTTAGGTTCATCCATTTTCGGGGGATGGTTTACCTCCAAGAAAAAGAAAAAGAAAAAAAGGTTCCTATCACATTGTGAAAACTAGAGATGAAGTCCTTTGAATTGTTAAAGCTTTTGAAACATGTTTGATAAGGTAAAAAAGAACAATAAAAAAATACTTGGAGAACCTTTGTCATGTTACTCCACAATAGTATATACTAGCCAAGAAGAAAAATAAAAACCAATACTTAGGAATCTTGGCTCAAGCTCTCCTCTCTTTTTTTCTTCGAGTCCCTTAGCTATATGCCTCTAGGAGGTCTCCCAAGGTGGAGTAAACCGATCTTCAAGAAATTTGAGGCGGCAAATTTTGATAGGGCAACGTATTATAAGTATGATGATGGACTATGTAAAATGAGTCTCTATTATCCTTTATTTTATTTTTTTCTTGTGCCGAGATTTGCGGATAATTGACTTGGTTGGGTGCCACAAAATGAACATAACAAACTAGTGTAAAGTTTAGAGATGGAGACGAGAGAAGGAAAAAAGTAAGAGAAAAAAGAATATGAGAAAGGAGATTGCAAGGGCACCTAATTAAATGTTCTCGAACTAATTGGTGTTTAGATATCACGCAATGAGGAAATTTTGTCAATCATAGTGACAGGTGGTAGAGTATTAATGTCACCACGCTGTGCTGGTAGTTGAAAAGTAGCAGCAAGGGGTATAATAAAAGGAATTCTAGGAATAGAGATATTATCAAATAATTGCATAACTTAAAACGAGGAGCTTTGTCGAACCATTTTAACGGGTTGTCCGTGTAAAGGGGTTCAAGCATCCCGTGAATAGTTTTACTGAAATTATTATTAACAGGAATTACAATACTTAAAAACAAAACTTTAAAAAGACTGAGGAGATTACAAGAGGAGGAGGCAAGAAGAAAAAGAAAAGGGTACAAACTTCGATGCCCCAAACATTATGCATCGATCCTTATTTATAGGCCTAATGTGGCCCTAAAACCTCCAGTTTCCGGTTAGTTTACCGGATCTTCTTATAGTGCGGTTGGTAGTGGATGCTTTTCTTTTGCATAGTGCGGTTGGTAGTGGGTGCTTTTATAAAGTGAAGCACTCATCATAAATTGTCAGGATGCTTTTTAAGTTTTCCACTGTCTTTCCATTCATCAATTATTCCCCTTAGGTGGTTTACCTGTTCCTCGTGGTCTGCAATCATATCATTCCATTCTGCCTTTTGCTGAAGATGCCTTCTTTTTAGTTTTTGAATCCTTTTACGTTGTCTTCTTATCCTTCGTTCCTTTTTGAAGAGAAAACGACAAAGGAGTCTTGAACTAACTTTAATCATAGAGAATGAGTATAGGTCCACCGCGCTTCTAAAGGCTTCTCATGCTGCCTTCCAACCCTTCGATGTCATCATCCGGGTCATTGGGCTCAATTGGATCGTCTCTCTCGGCAAGTTTGTCTTCATATACTTGCAGGGCAATTCCTCCAAGGTTGAGGTTGCTGGAGAAGTTGAACACAAGATTATATTTGTCATTATAATCTTGATTACGAGAGATGAAATCGATGAGTAAGATATTCTGAGAGACTGAGGCGGAGCCCGTCCTGTCGGAGCAAGTAATGGAGATCCGAGAGAAAAATTCCTCAGCAGCAAGCTTCCGGTCACGATCTTCGGAGAAGCTTTGCTTCTGAAATTTAATATATGATAAACATGGATCTTCTGTAACTTTGAACAATTCCCAAATTTGGACAGAGGGAAAAAGCTTGATATGTTGTCTTTCTTCCCAGATAGACCAAATTCGAAACCTAAAAATCGTTTGGAATTTGGTAGAGTGGAGATTTACAACATTAACACAAATATCCGGAATAACTCCTTCATATTCTTCCGGATTTTTTATGTTAATATAGATTTCATGAACAAGTCCCTTTTTTATATGAGACCTATATTTGAGAATCTCTTGGAAGCAAGCAATGATGCAGAGTCTTCCCATAGGATTTCTAATCATGTCTTTATCGTTTAGAAGCTGGAGTATATCAGTATCCTCAAGTTCTTTGAAGAACTTAATGAGTCGTTCTTCATTGATAACGTTCTGCTGAAACATTGTCAACATCTGCTGAACCATGAGCTCGGCTTCTAGTTCTTGGACGTGATCATTTTGAATTTGTAGTAGATTAAGTAATTCCACAAGCTCTTGCATTCTAATATTAACCATGTCATTGGTCTCAAGTGTTTGGAGAATAAGTTTTAATTCTCCAGATTTAGTATCTCGCAGAATAGAATCCTCCTTGATAGCCAGAGCTTTAGATTTAGAAGTGGAAGAGAAACCTACCAAAGTTTCAAGAGATCTGGTTGCTTTTTGTATTTTTTCCTCGGCAATCCCTCTCCTTTGTTCTTCAGTGAGAAAAAGTTTTTCAACCTGGGAAAGCCAGTAGCTAGTGGTTTTTATATCTGCAGATTGGAGAGCTCGATAGCAGTTATTGAAAACTTCCCATGCATCGGCTCTTAACGTTCTGTTATACCAATCCTTAACCAATACATTAGCAAATTGCCTTTGCATTGGAAAAGCTTGGGCCATTGCGGTCCTTTGGTTATTCACCATTTGATTCTGCGGGTTATTCACCCTAGGATGGTTATTCACCATTTTTTGTGGGTTATTCACCCCAGATTGGTTATTCACCAAAAGTTTTGGGTTATTCACCCTAGAGGCCACTGTAGCAGGAGCTACAGGGGATGTCGGTTTCTGGCTATTCGCCCCAGCAACATTGGAACTTGTACTGGCAACTCCCTTGTTCTTTTTGGAGCTGACCATTTCAAATTCACCTTCCCTCTTCATTGTTTCGAGAAGTTTTCTGAAACGAGCTAATTCATCATCATTCATTGTTCATAACCTGGTAAGAGTATCAGCAAGATAATTAGTATAACCAGGAATATATTCTACTTCATAATTGAAAATTTCTAAATACATAGCAATTCTAATTCGACGAAAATTTTTCTCAGGATTATTGATTGTTCGTTTTTTTAAGAATTGAGAAACAGATTTATTATCAGTTTGAATATAAAAGTTTCTATAGAGAAGATAAATCTTTAAACTTTTAATAGCAAGCTTAACAGCTAATAATTCTTTATCGTATGTAGCATATTTAAACTGGGTTTTGGAGAATTTTCCAGAAGTATAAGCCACGATTTCTTTATTTCTAGTAATAAGAACACCTGCCCAGAAATTATCCGAAGCATCAGTTTGTAAAATAATTTTTTCACTTTCTAATGGAAAGTAAAGAATCTTTTGGTCTTTGATCATTTCCTTGATAATAGCAATCTCTTTTTGTTCTTCAGGAAGAAGGGAAATAGAGATTCTACTAGTATCCCATTTACGGGACTGTTCTCCAGTAACTAGCTTATAGTTAGCTTGTTCCTTTGTTAATCGTTCTTGTAATTTATCAATTTTGGCAGAAAGATGAGGAATAAATTTTCTACCATAATTTAGAAGACCGAGAAAACTCTGTAATTCTTTTAAAGTTTTAAAAGTATCAGGAAAGTTTCTTATCTTTGTATATATGTGCTGCTGAAGCTCAATTTGTCCATTTTTAATGAATTTGCCAAGGAAATCAATCTCTGTTTTAAAGAGCTCAATTTTCTTGGGACTAAGAGCAATACCATGATGTAGTAATAATTGAACAATATTAAGAAGATGTTGTTTATGGTCTTCTTCAGTTTTAGAAAAGACAAGAATATCATCAATATAAACTACAACATAATCAAGATGTCCAAATATAGAGTTCATCCACTTTGGAAAATCTTTGGAGCATTTTTTAATCCAAATGGCATAACTAACCATTCGAAATGTCCCTGAGGACAACTGAAAGCAGTTAATTCCATGGAGTTTTTGTCTTGGAGTTTAAGTTGCCAAAAATCAGATTTGGCATCAAACTTACTATAAAATTTGGCACCCTGGATCTGTTTGATTAAGTTTTCAGCAGATGGAATAAAGAAACCATCAAACTTGGTGTAACTATTTAGTTTTCTATAATTAATAACCATTCTAGGTTTTCCTCTTTTAATTTCAGCATGATTTCTAACCAAGAAAGCAGGAGAAGAATGTGGACTAAAACTTTTTTGTATAAGCTTTAGTTTGAGTAGCTCGTCAATTTGTTTAGCAAATTCTTGTTTGTCAGTGGGGGTCACCATGATACTGTTAACCCTGATTTTTGAATCTTTATAAAGATCCAAGAGTTCAATTTTACAAAAACGAGGAGCTTTGTCGAACCATTTTAACGGGTTGTCCGTGTAAAGGGGTTCAAGCATCCCGTGAATAGTTTTACTGAAATTATTATTAACAGGAATATTATAGGTACAGATTTTATCCTGTGTGAAAATTTTGTCAATCATAGTGACAGGTGGTAGAGTATTAATGTCACCACGCTGTGCTGGTAGTTGAAAAGTAGCAGCAAGGGGTATAATAAAAGGAATTCTAGGAATAGAGATATTATCAAATTTAATATAATGAGTATTGAAAGGTGAATAATGACGTAGATTATCCATCCCAATAATACAATCCATATCAAAGTCTTTAGGTAGAAGTACAAAATCAAAGTTATAAGATTTTGTTGTTCCATGTATATCGGGAAAATAAACATGTAGATTTTTTACTTTATGATTTACTTGGACCTGTCGTCCCATGAAATCATTAAGTTTTCCTTTTTTATCGAGCTGTAATCTAATATTTTCAGGAATGAAACATTCCTGAAGTAGGCTAACTTCGGCTCCAGTATCAAAAAGGGCATGAATGGTAAATTTATTATACCCTTGAATACAGATGGTTAATGGAACATATATGTGTAGTTGAGCCTTGGACTGTAAGTCGATAAAGCGGACCATATTAATATTAACTGGATTGTTTGAAAAACCATCCTGTCCAATATCGTTTTCATTTTTGAGAAAGTTTTCCCAACAATTGAGATCAATTGGATGATCTGTCGCTTCAAGAGCAAAATCTATATGGTCTAAGGAGGTACTAGCAATCTCTTGGTCTAGTATATTTTCTATATTGAGTATATCATGAATCCAAGGATTGGTAGTAAAGATATTAATGTCGGGATGTTCTCCACGATAACGAATAATATGTTTATTTAGAACCTGAAGAGTTCTATCCAAATGACGCATAACTATTGTTCGATAATTACTCAAATGGGTATCTTTTATAATTCCTTTAAATTTTTTGATTAGGTGAACCATATGATGAGCGTCCGCAATATTATCTTCATCGTATCTCATGTGATCAATATACCAATCGGGATATCTATTTTTACTTTTATTGCTAGTTTCAGGATCGAAACTAACACTCTTTTTTCCCTTATTAGTAGATTTCATTTGTTACGAATTTGAGAAATTGGAACCTTTAGGATCATATCCCTTCGGTTCTTTTCTTGTTTTTCTTTTTCAAGAATTTGATGTGTTCTTCCTTCAAGAGGATTACTAACACTCATTCTTTGTTGTATATCAGAGATATTTTCAGGTAATAGTTCAATATTAACAAAATTATCAATAGACCTTGCTCTAGTCAACCTAGAGCTTTATCCGATTTCATGGTTTGATCCAGAATCATTCTTAGGATGTTTTCCATGAACATAGGTTGATATAGTATTTCCTGAAGCAATAAAATATTCTGTAGGAACCTCAATTTTTGGTTTCAAGGATTTGACAAATAATTGCATCTCGTTATCTAATTTTAAATGTTCAAGTTTCACTAATCTTGGTTGGATAGTTTTACCCATTCGAACTTCAAATAGCCTAACAAATTCTTTGGGTGGAATGGATTTAAAGGTAGGAGTAACATTGAGAGCCATCATATGCTCCCATTGTATTCCAATAACTTTTGATCCAGGTAATAATTCAATTCCTTGTAAATTTATTGATAAGGTAATAGTTTTTTCAATATTCTGATCATCTAGACTTATTGAAAAATCTGGATGGATATTTATACCAAATAATCTATTCACTAGGTTGGATTTAGCACCACCTATGATGCTATTTAAAGGATTATTTATAATTCTTTCGTCCATACAGACTAAAAGAATGGGAGTATCAATACCCGATCTAAATAGACCCGTAATCTTGAGTTGAATTAATCCTATATGAAGATATTTCATTTTAGAATATTTTCTTCGTAATCGTTCCATTTTGACTTTGTCAAGAAGCTGTATTGGAGAAAAGTCTTCATCTCCTTTTAATTCTATATTTTCTTGCATTCTTTCGAATATATATGTATATTTATTTAAAAACCTAGATTGGAGGGAGATGGGCTTATAAACCTCTCTTTTGTCGGAATGAGAAATTAGTTCCTTTAGGTTTTCTAAATCTTCATCCGATATTTCTAAATGTTCTCCCTCGCTGTCAGGGAAACTTGAATTAGAAGTTTCTTCTAATGAGAATTTATTCATATAGACCCTGAATTCATAGTAGCTTTCTCTCGATCCTTCGCGGAGATTAGTTACTATGGGTTCTGTTGATGTTTCAGGTGATTCTTCCCTAATCATTGGAAGATCTTCATATTTATGTATTACTAATAATCCAATAGGATCTCCATGTTCAAACATGTAATCTCTATCTTCATAAGAAGTATTTTTCATTATTATAGAAATATTGGCTTTAGAAACAGGTTCAATAAAACCATAGGTAATAAAGATGTTCTTACTGGCATGTAAAGGTATATTATGGATAATTCCGTAATATCCCATAGGTATAAAGATTCTAATATCAAGAAAAATTTCCATAGTATGATATCTTCTAAGTCTTACATTCTTATTAACATATAAAGTATATCCAGCAGATATTCCTCCTTTCTTAGGAAGAATAGCTTGGACGTCCAATAAGGTGACCCTTATTTGATTTTGGGTTTTATTTATAGTAATCATATTGATTTTTAGATGATTAAGACTGTTCTCAAGATCATTAGAATCAGAACTGTCCGAATAGTCAGTTTCGACTTCGTATATAGATGAGGCAGAAGTGTCACTGCTAATTTCATCAATAGTTCCAAGATGAATACCGTATTCATCAAGATCTCTTATAGTAACTGCTTGAATGCTAGTAGGACATTCATTAGCAAAATGTCCTTCCTTATTGCATTTAAAGCATTTACAACCCTTTCTAAACTTTTTCATATCCTTGTCGGTTTCATCTTTATCAGATTTAACCTTTCGCCTAAAATTAGGCTTCCATTTTCTTCTCGTGATTTTATATTTAGTTTTTCCTTTCTTCTGGAAAGCTTTATATTTCTTTTTGATCGTCCGGCCATACTCTGGAGGACAACCAAACTGGGCGTTGATATCGTCGTCATATTTCGAACAACAATTATATCCCAACTTAGAATTCTTAATTGTCTTATTCTTCTGTTTTTGTGCTTTGGCTTGTTCACAAATTCTTTCCATAGCTTCCATACAAGCTCTTTTTAACAAGCCAGTTGAGTGAGTATTATTTCGGATTTCATCATACCTCTTTTGTATAATATTATTCCACGGATAGGGTATTTTGGTAAAAAATCCTTTTAACCAAAATTCCTTTTGGTTAACCACTTTTAGATGAAATAAAAGACCAATGAATTTTGCCGTGAATTCTTCTAGCATACAAATGTCGCAAAGTTTCATTTTATGAAGTAATTTTTCATAATCGATTTCACTATGGATTTCATCTCCTGTGAAATCAGCTACCAAGAGAGCGATAAGCTCTCCTAGTGCTTTTTGTGGATCTTCGATGGCTCGGACTTTTTCAGTCATAACTTCATTTCCAACTTCTAGGCTTCTTAGCCATGCAAGGGCATCTCCCTTCCAATAACTAGTGGCCGTGTTGAGAAATTGTCTAGTATTTAAAGATTGATGGGTGAAATAGATAGTTCCACACATCTGTTGTCCCCAATTATCAACATATCTTTTAATCTCTCTATGAGAAATATTGTCGATGTTAAGGATGAGTCCATCATTATTGTTATTTTATTTTTTATAGTAACTCTTTTGGGTTCTATAATTAACCCAATCATCTCTTGTCAAAGGATTGAAATTAGATAAAGGCATATTAGGAGTAATATTTGGTTCAGTACTTGCCTCTCTGTGAGCAAGACTGATCTCAGGATTTATTTGAGGAGTTTCCGCCTCAACTGGAGGCATAGGTTCTTCTCTTCCAGTGAAAGTATCATGTCTATTTATATTGATATGCAATACACCCACAATTACTATTATACTCTCATAAGATAAATAAAAAAATAACTCTAACACCATCCTTCAAGTTGGAGCATATAGATCAGACATGTCAAGCATGCTACCTAAATCAAAAAATAGACTACGAGCAAGTGGTTTGGTGAGAATATCACCTAATTGATTCTCCGACCGAACATAAGGAATAACAATCTGTTTTTTCAGCAACAAATCACGAACAAAATGACAATCCACCTCGATATGCTTACTGTTCTCATGAAACATCGGATTACTTGCGATAAACATTGCCGACTGATTGTCACAATACATCTTCATCGAAATAGGAATCATAATCCCCATTTCATGAAGAAGAGACTGTACCCACATTATCTCAGAAGCTGTATGAGCCATCGCACGGTACTCGGCCTCTGCACTAGAACGAGCAACAATATTCTGTTTCTAACTACGTCACGTGACAAGATTGTCACCCACAAACATACAATGGCTAGAAGTAGACCTCATATCAGTGCGACTGTCTGCCTAATCAACATCACCGAATCCCGTCACCGTAAGCAACTGAAAAAGTTTGTACAATAAACCATTTCCAGGTGCACCCTTCAAGTATCGAAGAATGCGAGAGATAGCCTCTCAATGTGGTTGCCGAGGGGCATGCATAAACGGAGTAACTACTCCAACTGATAGGTGATGTATGGTCGTGTAACAGTAAGATAATAAGTTTGTCAACCAAACGTCTATAATATCCAACATTCTCAAATAACCCTTCCCTGTCAGCATCAAGCTTGTCATGATAATCCATAGGAGTCTCAACTAGCCGACACTCCAACATTCTAGTCTCGGAAAGCAAGTCTAGAACATACCAAGTATTGTGACAGATACACACCATTCTTAGATCAAGCAACCTCGATTCCAAAAAAATATCGAAGAAGACCCAAATCCTTAGTATGAAACTGACGACTAAGGTAGGCCTTCAAGTCCACAATTCCAGCATGATCACTGCCAGTTACAATGATTCCATCAACATAAACAATCAACACGATAATACCTGCTGAGAAAAAATGGCAAAATACTGAATGGTCTGATGTGATGCGCCAAAATCCATACTGAATGAGAACTGAACTGAACTTGTCAAACTAAGCTCGATGTGACTGTTTCAGTCCATATAATGCTTTCTTAATTGACATACAAGTTTTTTATTTTCTGCCACAACATATCTAGGTGGTTGATCCATATAAACCTCATGTAAATTACCATACAAGAAAGCATTATTTATGTCCAGTTGATATATAGGCCATTGGCGATTAACCACCACATAAATAAGAATCCGAACTAAATTCAGCCGAACCACTGGAGAGAGTCTCTATTCCACATCATATGTCTGATGTATACCCTTTTGCAACCAACCGTGTCTTTAAGCGCTCAACCGAACCATCGAGATAATACTTAACGGTGTACACTCATCTACAACCCACTGTCAGATTTTCATCTGGAAGTGATGTAAGCTCCAAAGTCTGATTTTGATGTAAAGCATACATCTCCTTATCCATTCCACTTTTCTAATTAGAAGATGGTATAGCCTGCTTGTAAGTTTTGGAAATGGAAATAGAAGACAATGAAACAGCAAATGCATGAAAAGACGAAGAAGCACGGTGTAATGAAACATAATTAGAAATGTGATGCTTATTCTTTATGGTACAAATGCGTTTTTTTCTGAGTGCAATGGAAATATCATCTGGTTCTGTGGTGATGAGAGCAAAAACCTCAGGCACGAAAACTGATTGGTTGAGAGCTGAATTCTGCATAATCACTGACCTGTCATTGGATCTCTGATAAACCTGTAAAGGAGAAATTTAGACAGAAACCGATTCAGGAATGACCGAAAGTGGTATGGAATATATCAAATCTGATGTAAAAAAAATACAACGGTCTCCTGAAGGAAAAAAAATGGTAGACTCAAACAAGATAACATATGCACTGACATAATACTTGCGTGACTGTGAACTGTAACAACGATAACCTTTTTTAGTACGGAAATAACCAAGAAAGACATACTTTAGAGATCTAGGAACCAACTTATCTCAATTAGGTTCCAAGTTATAAAAAAAACGGCACACCCAAACACTCGGGGAGGTAAGAAAAAAGGAGCAACGTCTAATATGAAAAATGAAAATTTGTTATTTAATACAGATGATGGCATGCGATTAATTAGATAACATGCAGTAAAAACGGCATCTGCCCAATACTATTTAGGGACATGCATATTGAACATGAGAGTTAGAACCATATCTAAAATGTGTCGATGTTTGCGTTCGACTATACCATTTTGTTGAGAGGTGTGGACACAACCGGTTCGATGAATCATACCACGATGAACAGAGAAACTATTCACAGAAGATTGAGTATACTCCAAAGCATTATCAGAACGCAGAATTTTGATGCGTTTATCAAGCTGAACATAGATTTCATAATAAAAGACAAATGACAAATTTGAAAACTCGAGTCTTTCTTTCATTAAATAACACAAAGTCATTCTGGAATAATCATCAATAAAAATAATAAAATACTGAAATTCTTTCAAACTTTTGACTCTAGAAGGACCCCAAATATCAGAATGAACAAGATCAAAAGACTGTAACTGACGACTCTCAATATGACAAGAAAAGGAACTACGATGATGCTTGCCTAACTGACAAGCCTCACATTCAAGACTAGAAACATGACTCAAACTAGAACAACTTGACGCAACTTAGCCAAAGACGGATGTCCCAAACGATAATGCCACTACAACGGAGAAGTAGACACAGAAGTGAAAGCCTTTACAGGTAGATCCAAGTAATACAGTCCATCTTTTTCATGCCCTGAACCAATCATCTTCTTTCTCCCGAGGTCCTGAAAAACACAAGAATTGGAGAAAAAAATGTCACAGAACATTGAGTATATTTGGTTAGCCGGCTCACCGATAGCAAAATAAATGAAAAATTAGGCACATATAATGAATCAAATAATGACAATGATTGAGTAGGGTGAATGACACATTTTCCAAGCACATGAGTAGATTCATCAGCCAAGATAATATTATGTTTCATGGGACTACGATTATGAAAAAAAGATGTTATACCAGACATGTGAGAACTTGCTCCTGAGTTGATGACCCAAGAGGTGGATGGTGACTGGGTTGCCACAAAAGCAGGATTACCTGTGTCATTGTTGTAGTAGGTTGGGAGGTGGTACTAGCAAAGCACGTTCAACTTCTGGAGTATCTGTTCAAATGAAGATGAGGTATCAGACGTTGAATGGGTTGCCACAAAAGCAGGATTACCTGTGTCATTGTTGTAGTAGGTTGGGAGGTGGTACTAGCAAAGCACGTTCAACTTCTGGAGTATCTGTTCAAATGAAGATGAGGTATCAGACGTTGAAGTCTGAATAAAACCGGAAATATCATCTCTGGGAGCTGAAGTAATGACCTGGGATTACAATTTTCATCATGCACTTGATGTGCATATTCTGGTTTGCCCCACTTGTCCCAACAGTAGTTTTCGATATGACCGAACATTCCACAATAATTACACTTCCGTGGTTGACCACGGCCACCATCACGGCGGCCATCACCACGACCATTGTCTCTACCACCACGGCCTCCTCCTTGACCAAAACTATGACCACCATCTCTACCGTCACGTCCACTACCACGTCCACCACCACGACCAGCAACACTAGTAACTATGACAGAAGAGTCGGAACTCGACACCACAGAACTGTCCTAGAAAGAAACGATTGAGACGGAAGAACCGTAGGTAACTGCTCTCCAGCAAAGATCAGAGCTTTATAAGGTTCGAGCGTAGGATCCAAGCCGACTAGGATAAGTGAAACATAAAATTCTTCCTTCTGTCTGAGCTTCCTTCAAATCAGTAGTAACATGATGATATTGTAGCAGTTCCTCCCACAAAGTCTTCTTTGAAGCCAGATATTCATTCACAGGCCTCCCATTTTGTTTTGTATTAAACAATAAATCGTACAACTCATATACGGACAACGTTCCGCTTCTGCGAATATGATTCTTCCAGTGATGTCCAAATTTATTTGGAGGATTCACACCACTGAAAATTAGCAACGATGTGCGGCTCCATACTATGTCACAACCACGACAATGTATGCATCTGCACTCATCGAATCTTCATACTCAGCGTACGTTTCAGGCGGGGGTTCTCCGTCAAAAACTTCAACTTCTTCGTCCTCAACACCACTTTGATAGACTTGAACCAGGCAAGGTAGTTCGCACCATTGAGTTTCACCGCAGTAATCGATTTTTCAAATTCATCATTATGAATAACAGTAAAAGGAGAACCACCTCCGCTACCACCACCACTAGCACTATTAACCTTGCCATAAGATTCGGTCCCCACCATACTTGCAGGTGCAAGAAAGACGAGATCTCTAGAACCCTAGATCTCACAACGAACCATAATCGACGATGAACAACCAACGGAGATATGTAGAAACCCTAGATCTCATAAACGAACCACGAACGACGAATCATGAAAAGTAGACGAAAAACAACAGATAATTGACTTGGTTGGATGCCAGGAAATGAACATAACAAACTAGTGAAGTTCAGAAATGGAGATAGAGAAGGAGAAAAGTAGCAGAAGAGAATATGAGAAAGGATATAACAAAGACATAAAAACCTATGTTGCATCTCATGTCTATTTATATTGATATGCAATACACCAACAATTACTATTATACCCTCATAAGATAAATAACAAAATAACTCTTAACACCCTCCCTATTTCAGACCTCAAATGGTTATTTAGAGGTAAAAGCAAACACGAAAATTATTCAAACGTTAAAACCTTCGGTGTGATGCTACCTTGAACCATAATAAGAGAGCTTTGTCCTAGGGAACTTGGAATCCAATCACCAGTTTTCATGCTGGATGAGAAGGGAGAGTTCAACCTGACTATAAACATCTTCCGTTGTTTCACATAAATATATGATTAACTAAATCAACTTCAAGAGTCCAGCCAGAAAAATGTGTCAGAATATAGGTAAATCTGGACCAAATTCCAACTCCAAGGTCTAAGAAGATCTTGACCAGCTAAAGATTATATCAAATTTGGTTAAATGAAGTACTATTAGTTAGAATATTGGAGGCAACATATTTTATACTGCCTGAAAAGTTAAACAAGACAAATGAATTTATGCAAAAGAATTGTATATAGAAAATAGCGTACAAAGTCTGCAGCAGCTTGCAAGGTAACATGATCACCCCATTCCCCGCTCCTGTTTAGTACCAGTATACATAGAAGATTCATTAATATGTTTTCTCCAATTGAAGAACCTGTGAAGTATTAAATATAGGACATACTTTGACAGCTTTTTCAAATAATCACCATAAGCCATGGGAACATATCCTTCGTAGATCTCTGGATGAGACTTAAGCTAAGAGTGATTGAAGAATTATTTATTAGAAAAAATAGTAAGAGAACCGAAACCAAATCATCATAATAAGAAAATGATACAGGAAAAACATTGATGAAGAAATAATAAAATGGCATATTGATCTTCGAATCCACACAGAATAATTTTGAACGCACAAACCTGACTGATAACTTGTTGTCTCACAAACTTGTGGTGTTCAGGGGTACGATAAAATTGATCAGACAGAGCTCGGAACTGAACAGATGTGGAAATCAAGTAAACGTCAGGATAATATGATGAAAGAGCAAAATGTTGTCCATGCAAATAAATAGAGTCAATTCCAGTTTAATCCAGAAGGTATGTCTAATTCTCTCAAAAGTCAGAAATGCTGGTAAAGGGTGTTATAATTCTTATCAAAGAGCACCAAGCATACAGTGCTGAAATGGTAGAAAATTTAAATACCAGAAAAGTGGATGAATTAATGAATGAAAGATGCATGAGGCTGATAAGAGTGGTCCGGATAAGGCTGAATGGACATGATAGTTATTTAAAATGTGACTGAAGTGTTACCCTACTGAAGATTTCAAATGTAAATCTAAGTATCCCCGTCACAATGATTATGGGAATACACAGGCTAATAGCTTGAATTTCCAACATATTCTTACCCGCTATTATGTGATTCTACTGAAAGAGCCCTCCTATCACTCGAAAGTCGAAACATAGCAAGATAGTTTTGGTTGCATAAAATATGCAACTAGTACTCCACCTGATCCCTCCAAAACTGAAAATATTTTACTTGTTATATGGGAACTAAAACTATTGAAGGATCAAAAAGTATGAATAGTCAAAATATAATGTCAAACAACCTGCATAGAACTCATGATAGTAATCTATATTTCTATAAAGTTCTAACGCTACACCAACTATCTTAAATTTGTGATGGTAATACATTTCAGCACGTTGGAGCAAAATAATAGGAAAAAACTCATATAATAAGAAAAAGGCATTATGTAACCAACCTGACAATTACCATCTCCTGGAACTTTAAGCTCAACAAGATCGTACAATTGTAACCTACAAAACAAGTAGCACCCTCACCAGTTAAAAGCAGAAACAACAAAATATTGCAGAAGATACACAAACAGAGTTTGCGAGATTAGAAGTCAAGTTTGCAAATCAGGTGCACACACGGCAACTACTTGATGTCCAATTTATAAATGTTTGTTACTATTTTTGAACACCAATACTGACATCAGCTAACAGTAAAGATGTACTAAGTCTAACTAACTCCACTACTAGATTAGTCTTTGATCAGTTGATATAAATGACAACAAAAGGTAACAATATGAACTAAATTCAAATCCAGCCATCCATGTATCAAGAGTATGTCCAACCAAGTCCAAGTATTTTATAGAATGTCCTCTAGAATCAACTCCAGCAACATCAAGTCAAACAAAACAAGCTGTAAACAATGTGATTTATACAGCCTTATTTCTTGTTCATCAAACTTTCAAAGGCTACATAAGTAATTTTTTGACAATAGCACTCTAAGAGGAAAAGCATAGCATACCAAGTACAATTTTAAAAATAGATTTATGCTAGCAAATGGCACTTCATTTATAACTAATTAAAAAAAAAATACACTAAAATGTATGATAAGAAATAGTGCATTTGTGCAAGATTGGAGGGGAAGTGTTGGCGAGGATAAGCTGACTAATAGATACACCAGCAAGGAGACAGAAAAACTTGCTCTAAAAGTAGCTAGAACTGGGGTTAGGCCTAAAGGAACTTGAAGTGAAGCCGTTAAGAGCATAATGATTGCTACTGTCAAAGAGCAATGGCCCTTAAAAGTCGACAAAAATAAACACAATGGGAACAACATTGATCTATGTACCACCTGTCAAGAAAATTGGAATAAACTCTTTCTTGTTGTTCACATATGATATCAAGTTGACAAAAATATTGAATGTAAGAACCTCTTAGTAATAATTTGAAAAAATAACTGAATGGAGTACCTGTCTAGAAGCCTCTGATGATCTGATATGGCTTCATCTACAGAAGGAATTTCTCCATTGATTCTAGGAACATGCTGCTCAAGCAGAACCCAATTCAGAATAAGCATGTTAGTTGCATTAACACATCCCCATCAAACTTAGAAGAAATGCAATACACAGCAATAACTATACTTTGAGGACAGTGCCCATAGGCCCAAAGGGATACTAACGAAGGGAGGATTGTTGTGGAGAGATGATTACATGAACTAGAGGGGCTTCCTATCTAAAACTGGGTGCTTCCTTGATCAGATTAGATCACTAAAGGGAGGTGGTCAAAATCGGCAAAACAGGAGGTGGCTTGAATTTGAAATTTGGTGATATCCTAGAGGTCATAACAGGAGGTGGCTTGAATTTCAAATTTGGTGATATCCTAGAGGTCATGTGGATTCTCTTTCTCCCAAAATGCACATACTAATGCCATTAAGTCCTCGTCATTTTGACGTAGATCTTCGGATCTATATATTTTTGGTATGAACTTATCTGCAGTTTTCAAGATTCATACCACCTCCCTTATTCGTCTGCTGCGACCACCTCCCTCCGGACAAATCTATTCTAATTCACTAACATAGGTAGGGTAGTAGATTGGAAACTACTCTAACTCGGATAGCCTACCCCTTCCCCCTTTCTTTCTCTATAGATCATCCTTTAGCCTCACTCTTGGCCCAGGAACATAGTCAGCAGGCTGATTTTAGCATGAATGCAAACATATTGATGTTGTAGAAGGCAGCTAGAAATTTCTAAGGAAATGGGGCAAAAAATAAAGGTATTTCATTTCAAATAAAATATAGAACTTTATTGGCAACACTCCTATGGTTTTCAAGATTATTGATAATTCCTGTCTTTTCCGTCTCAATACTTACCCCCTCTCCGTAAATATATGGTTAAATCTTTTGAAAAAGGATAAAATTGTCGTGTACAATTACTTAAATTATATGAATAAAAAAATTAATTGCCCTGTCATGCCACCCCGCAGCAGGACAAGAGCCATTCTTCGAAGGTGAGAGGGAAACTGCAATAAATAGGATGGGAAAATGAAGAGCGCATGTAGGGCTAAACAACAAACCAGTAGCCACACGGTAGTCGCCAAAGATGGCCAGTGAGGAAGAGAAAAGTGTCAGGTATTTTGTTTGTATATATCTATATAATTAGGTAATATATGTCATTGTAATCCTCTTCCAAAACAGAAGTTTGGTGGGGATAACCACGCAAGTGATCGGGGAAAAGATGATAGGGAAAACGTCTGGTAATCATGAAAAATGATAGGTAGTTTCCCAATAAAAGCTCTAAAATAAAATAACAACAATCAACTCAGTACTTGACTACTATTCTTTCTATACAAGGACATATAGGAAAAGCTTGTGAAGACAGACAAGTTATAGCCAAGGTTGTGAGTCTAGTGACTACTTCAAAAGAACCAAAGAGGAGAGAGATTCAAATTCCTAGCTTACCATTAGATTTGTACAACATTGTTTTATGTGTTGGGCGTGCGGCGGAAGCGTACACCACTCACAAGACATGAACCACAACCTGCTAAGGTTCGCAGTATCGGGATCGGGAATCGGTGTCGAACCCTTCCTATGAGTATCGGTATCGGTGGTATCGACAGTTTTGGATCTAAGTATCGGATTTTTTGGTATCAGAAAATAATTTAAAAAATATATATTTTATACATTTAGACATAATTTTAAGTATTTTCTATGTTGTTGTTTAGTAGTTTTGAAATTGAATGAAATAATACCCAACCTTGCGGACCCACGATAAATAAAAATTTTCAGTTACATGCTTTTACAACCTTACATACTTTTACACCCTTGTCGTTATCGGTCGGTAGCGGTAGGTATCGGATCGGAATATGCCAAACCATATTGGTATCGGCTCATCGTATTGGTCCAATACTGCAAACTATGCCCGCTACAAGGCCAAGAAAAGATCACAAACGCACGATTGTGGTGGCTAGAGCCACCTGGGCAATTCCTGATCTTTTATTCAGGATACAATAGCTCTCCTCAACTCCCTTACCCCAAGAGTCAGCCCTTACAATTTTCAAGATAAAGAAGATGCAAATAGAAAAGATCGCTCAAAACAACCCCCTTATAAGAAAACTCTCACCTACTAATGGCTCTCTTCACCACCATGGTGACGATCTCCGAACTCCTAATGGAGAAGACACTCTTTCAGCAAAACCTTCCACTATCTTGAACCGGAAGAACCGTAGATCTCTTAGAACGCAGGTGAAACTCTTTGAACCCTCTCCTATGTTGAGATCAGCCTCCAATTAGGTTTGAAGTTCATATAAATAGACATCTCCCATAAAACCTTAATCCTGAATGATCTATACTGTCATATTCCAACGAGAGAATCACGATGGCGATATGTAATGCTAGCCTCGAAGTACATATCACCGGTGTGAGACACATCCCGTTTGAGCACACCGCCACTCTGGCGGTACGTACGGCCAGATTGTGGTATGTACAACCAGTGTGACACCCTGCTCCTAGCTGTCACGTTCCGATTCCGGAGGATAGTAAAGTCGTCACTGGACGTGTTGTCGTACAAGCCTAAGTTGCATTTGTACAAGACATGGACTTGCAAATTAACAAAATAGACTTAAATAATGATGCAGCGAAATTGTAGTGCAAAAAACCAAATAATAACAATAAGACAAGAACAAAATTCTTTCTTTTTATTGATAATTTGCAACAGGATTACATAAGATTCTTCGGGCTAACTCAAAATGTCAAACTTGACTTGCATCTTTTGAAATTGAAACCATAGTTTGATGTATCGGCCGATACCGAACCAATACGGCCGATACCGATACAATTTGACATGTCCCGATCCGATACTGGCCGTTATCCGATCCTGACCGATACCGACATTAGAGGTCTCTTTTTCGGTCAATTCGACAAAGAAAAATTGAATTAAAAATACCAATTAGCAAGGTGGAAAAGCATAGTAAGGTTGTAAAAGCATATAAAAGAGGAAAACATATATAATCGACAAGGTTGACTACTATTTTATTCAATTTCAAAAATACTAAGAAACAACACTGAAAATACTTTAAATTATGCATAAATGTATAAATTATATGTTCTAAAATGTTAACAATTTACTAATAGTTGTTTGCTTTCCGATACCAAAAAATCCGATACTTCGATCCGAAACCGCCGATACTACCGATATTGCCGATCCCGATACTCACAGGAATGGTCCGATACCGATTTCAATACCTATTTCGATACTTTGAACCTTGATTGAAACTGGCCACAATGTTCCATACATCATATCCCTTTACCAAAAAAAACACATTCTAAAAAAAACTACTAAAAATTGAACTGAAAGTTTTGAGACGTCGAACGAGGTTCCACTGAGTTGGACAAGCTTCTAACTCCTCTGACATTCTCTTGCCTCCCAATACATGCTGAGACGTGAGTCAACACAATGGTGAATGCATTGGTGAACGGTATTAATCCGACTGACCTAAATCTACACAGTAATCATGTGAAAACATGCAATATTATTGTCTTTCTACTTGTTATAGATTCTTTTTAACAAATTCATAATAAGAAACATTAAACAATAGAATATCACTTATAGAGTAATTCTTAAGCACGGTCGGCTATCTATCCCTGCAACAGATAAGGATTAGCACAATTTGCATATATATAATTTATTGTCCGTCTTTTGCCATAGTTTGCATTATCGACCGATACCGATCCGATACAGGCAATACTGATACAGTTTGGCATGTCCTGATCTTATACCGATCAATATCGATAATGGCCGCTAGCAACTTGGGAGTCACTTTCCAAATTAATTCAACAAAAAAATTAAATGAAAAGACTAACCAACAAGGATGTAAAATCATAGTAAGGTTGTAAAAGCATGTAAAATGGAAAAAAAATTATCTATTGCAGGTAAACCAATCAACAATGGTGACTATTATTTCATTTAATTTCAAAACTACTATGAAACAACACAAACAATACGTATAATTATGCCTAAATGTCTAAAATATTTTCTCTAGATTTATTAATAATTATTTGTTTTTCAATACCAAAAAATTCGATACTCTAATATGAAATCACTGATATTGTCGATACCGCTGATCCTAATACTCATAGGATGGGTTCGATACCAATTCCGATATCGATACTCGAACCTTGGTCTCTGCATCAAATTATTAGGCTTGCAATAATATTATCAATTACATGAAACCTAACTACATTATGGTCCGTGGATAACTTTCCATAATTAGAAGTTGGGTCAAACAAGCCCATCTCTCTAACAGACACGATACCTCACGATCACGTCACGAGGACGTAAAAGCCTCATGGTGCATCATCTTTCCTAGGTTGACACAATTTTCAGTGCTCGGAGATCGGTCATGAAATTAAACTTTATACACTAGTTGTCCAAGATCAATGCATGAATACAACTTCTATCGGATAAAAATATTACGATGCAGCATCTAAATAACAAGTAAACATTTTTTTCTTTCTTTCCGACCATAGAGTTGTAGCTCTATTCTTCCTTTCTTTCTTACATATCATTTACTTGCAACATTAAAAGGTTTTCTATACACTTCTATTTCTGCAGCACATGTTAAGGAACATGCAATTATTCTCTCGTTAACAAGTATAATAACAGTATTCTTTCAATTGTATTCGCAGTCTATAATTCTAACATGCAATTCTTCTCTTTTAACTTATTTTCTTTTGTTAAGGTATCATTAATCGTAGGAACACAACAATTGGAATAAAAAATAGATCTTTTGTTAAGAGATGAAGATAAATAAGCGAATGATCAAAGTCACTTACCAAAATGAAGAGATCCGAGAGAAAGATGAGCTTTATGCAACGATCACGTCTTGCCTATGCACCCACTTGAAATTGCACCCACAATTAATCAGCATAATTCTTTCTTTTCCTCCTTTCGCTTTCTCTCTCAAGATTCGAAATGAATGCGAAAATCGATGAAAGCGAACAATGAAATCATTCATCAAAAACGACAACAAAAACGCATTTATCAAAATCAAGCAGCGAAAACATCCAACAAAACAACAATGAGAAGGATGGAAAGTTCTTATATAGAGTTCTTTCGCCAATCACGATTCACGACATTTTGGAACTCAAAGCCATCAAAAGTCTATCCATGAATTAGAAATTGTCTCAATTTACTAGTCACGATCAATCGATACTAACAAGATTTTTCCAAGTTGATTTTCATTCTGACTGGCTCAGTCTAGCCTTCATTTACACAATGCACCGCCAGGTGCGAGAAACTACATACTAGCTGTGTACTACCGCACCGGAGTACATACAGCCAGTGCGTGGTCAACTCCTTCGACCTCCCAAGCTTCATTTCCTCGAACGGTTCTCATAGCCGACATTATCAAGTTTCTTTACCTCAAACGACGCTCGTCACCACTTTCGGGCATTCTCCATATAGAGAAGTGAACTCGCCCGAGCATATAACCAAAAAACTCCCCTCCACAATGATAAGAGGATCTTGCCCCCTATGGCTCCTCAAGAGGACTTCATGCCAATCACCCCGGAAGAGAATTCGTAGTAATTGCCATCATAAATCTCTCTATCCCTCGGCTTGTTGTATATTGCATGCCATCTCCAACCCCAGCTACTCAACCACCAAGTCGAGCAAACTAGAATGCGTAGTATCTCCAAAATCCAAGGGATCTTTCCGAGATCAATGACTCGTCTTTAGTCCATGACCACCATTCTCACTACGAGTCTTGCTTGTGTTCCCAACTTTTGTCTTCCACCGCAATGTGAACATGTTCCGAATAGCTTTATCCTCCTTGACTGGACTGGCCAAGCAAACGACGTGGTTCCCATACAGTTCAAGCATTACCCGAACCTGTCCACCATCATGTTCGTCCTGAAAGCTCTCTCGTACATCCACATCCTCGAGCAGTATATGTTCATGTGTTATACATATCGACGAAGGTCCATAACTCCCCTAAATTGTGTAAATTAAGATATCCTTGTAGTTGCTTGAGTTGACTGCTTCCCATGATCTCCTTCTTGGCTTTCGACTACCGAAAGTCGTGGGTCTATCAAGTTTATGCACCCCTTCCGGTGTCGAATATGGATTCGTAAAACAACTACCACATGGAGATCGATTACTTGTCAAAGTTCCGACAGACTGTCCTCAAGATCCGCTACACCTCCGCTTGTTGTCACCTCCCGACGCATCAACTCCTCCTTTAGTTTCTTAAAGGTCTTCCTCGACAAACATCCACCCAATCACTAGCAACCTATCATAAACCTATCTAGCCATCATATGATGCTTGCAACTCCCCCTATAACTCAGCGGCTTTAGCTTGTACTGTCGCAAAACATAACCCCTCGATCCAGCGGGTGGAAATACCTTCTAAGCATCCAATCCTTGTGCGTGAACATTTTGCGACAACCTCTTTGCCTTTCCCCTTCCATTCCTTAAGTTTTTTACACTCTTTCGTAGTGCCTCTTCTCGCCAAAATAACTGTAGTCTTCCTTGTGATCCACCCTCGCACCATACCAATCATAAGAGCCGTAGAACTTTTAGAACGGTGGTAGAACTCTTTAAATCCTCTCCTATTTTGAAATCAGCCCCCAATTAGGTTTGAGAGTATAAATAGGCATCTCATAAAAAAAAAACATAATATTGAAATGATATGAACCGTTGAATTTCAAATAGAATCCCTTTGGTGGTATGTACTACAAACCCCGCGGTACATACCGCGGGTGTGATAAACACCCTCCATGAGCATATTGCCACTCTCGCGGTACTTACCGTCATACTGGGGTATGTACTGCTAGTATGACACACTGCTCCTGGCACTGTACTGCTGCACCACGGTATGTACCGCCAATATGTACTAGCGGTGTGTAATGGACTCCTTCGACCTCTCGACCTGCATCTCCTCGAGTGACGGTCGCCACCGACCTTCCCAAGCTTCTTCTCCACGAAGAGCGCTCGTCATTGACCTTCAAGCATTCTCCACATAGATAAGGGAACTCGTCCGAACACATCTACCCTTTCCCGACACGTCTCCCCAACTGCTCCTCCAACCTCAAATCAGGCTGGATACCGAACATTACGAATACACTACAATCTAGGAAATGCCAATATAGAATAGATAGATTAAATGAACCATGTTTAAAGAAATTCCATAACCCATAAATGAAAAAGGTCTATTTGAAATAAATATATTTAAAGCCATTGATAATTGTGTTGGATAAAAAGGGGGATATGGCACATGCAGGGAACATGTTTTAAAAGAGCTTAATGGAAAAGAATTCATGTAGCAGACCCCAAAATTTGGAGATAAAAGCTTAGTTGTCATTACTGTCGTCTTTGATAGTTAAAACGTATCTAATAGTTAAAATACATACTTACAGGAATTGAGACCATCTGGTTCAGTCTTTTTCCTAATTCACCATCTAAGGTTGAAAAATCATCATAGAGCTCCAACTCTTCCCATTCATATGATATTTCACCTGGGCTTGAACATGAACTGGACGACTCCATATCTTCTGCTTCCTCCTGACCACCCTCATTACCTTAATAATATAGGCATGCATACCATCAAAAAGAAGATGCCAACAAGAGAAACATCTACACATTGCATGATTAAATAGACAGTATGTATCTAATCATCTTGAGTACCTGAATAGAAATTTGGCATAGATGGAATAAACCAATCTTGAGCGAATACAGATGCTTGTGAATGTTCTTCAGTTGCATGTGACGGATTGGTTTCTTCTGCAACAGCAAGTTGTGATAGTTCTTCCTGAAGTGCAAGTGCAAGAATCTCATCATTCTCTACACAAATATTGTCTGCACCAAAGAAACCTTCTCTTGTATAGCCTCCATCATAAAATCCTGCATCGCCTTGACCGATAGCTCCACAATAAGCAGAACTTGAAAAGGGTTCAACATGAAGAATATCAAGGCCCCAACGGAGAATATCGGGATCTTGGTCATACATGATCATCAGCTTAAAATATTATCTTCTACCTATATATACTGCAGCAGATCAATCAATTAAAAGTCTGAGAACAGCTCCCAACAGAATTATAGCATTTTCAGATATGGGGATGCACTTACTGAGAGCAAGATGAGTTAAAAGGTTTATCTGAATATTCCTAGTATATGCTAAAGTTATCAAAATAATGTTAGCGTATAAATTTTTTGTCAACACAGTTCATATGCATAGGTTTAGAAAGAAAATTGGCTAATTTTCACTAAATTACCCTGAACTTTCCCCATCTTCACATTAATATCCTGACCCTTTTTTTTCCTTGTCTACATGGATACCTTAAACTTCTTTGTTTAGTTTAATGCCATGAATAACCACATCGATGAAAAAACTCAAAGAAAGCTATACCCCTCCCCTACAGAGACAAACTCTCCCTTCATGCTGCGGCAATGCCAATGAAAACCCAAACCGTCTCCTCTTACCAAAACTCTAACCCACCAACACCATATTTTCTTCCTCCTCCCTAAACCCTAACTCACCACCAGCCTGTTTTTTCCCTCCTAATCCCTACATTCTAATCCAATCGCCCTCCACCCCTGATGGATGTTTTGTTTTAAGGGTAGAATGGTCATAAGCCAGTCACGTGCACTTGTTATGTCTGAATGTTGGCTAACAGAAGGTAGCAGACTGAAATATTTAAACAGTTCATGCTATCCATGTGAATTAAAAAGGTCATAGTATTAATGTGAAGATAGGGCAAACTTCAGAGCATTTTAGTGAAAATTAGCAAAGAAAATTACTAGTAAAAATCAGGAACATCAGGTAAACATTTATATAGAGGGGATTGGATGTACACTTGTGCATTAACCTAATTGTTTCCCATAATTAGTTTTTCTTTACAAAGAGTTACCACTGGAAAAGCAATTATTATCATTAAACCAAACAATAATTTCCTAAATTTGATGAGTCGGAAATAGGAACACCATACTTTAATTATTGTGTTATAAGCAACCTCTTATTTACGAGCTCACAAAATTCAATTTCCCCCTGACATGCTGTCAAAGAAATATCTACAGTTCATCCTCTACCTAAAATGTCCAAATCAAAACAAAATGTGCAAGTCCACAATTCTTAAAAAATAAAAGAGAAATCAATGGTTCCTGGCTCAGGTGTACATCAAAGCAAAGATCTTGGAATCATCAAAAATAATGTTGAACTTGAAGATGGGAGTATTATTCGCAAAACATTACGAATTCATGAACTGGATGAAGGATTCCTCAACTGTTAACATGTGTTTCATTTCTGATGAAAAATTGTGAACATGTTTTGTAAGATAATTTGAATACAATTATCTTTTCTTCATGAAATGATCAAGATAAGGGCACTCTTAAAGTGTCAACAATCAGGCTTTATGATGAGACATCGAGGTGTACCATACATTAGTTAGAAAAGGCTTCACTATTTAAAGACCGGTGCTTAGGAGAGTGTTTCAGACACCAAAAGCAGAAATACTGGACAGAATGATGTACAGCAATATTTGACAAAATTAGTGAAGATATCTCCTATATAAATTAAGAATCACTGCTGGCAAACAATTACCAAATTGGTAATAAGGGAAAAAAGACATCTTGAGAAGGCAAAAGTAACTTCAGTTGCATCAAATAGGACATGCAGCAACAAAAAAGCCTGTCCCAAAGTTTTAGGGTCAGCTATCAACAATAAGTAACACTGTTTTGAAAGTACCGAGATCATATGAAAAACTGACAAGTATTAAAAAAAAACTTCATGCAATAAAGTTTTTGAGTTACAACTAAAACTCAAAACCCACATATTCTCCCTCTGAAAAAACATATCTCCAGAAAAATTAAAAAAACTATTTCTTCTATGACATAAGAAACCCCCCCCCCCCCTCCCCCCCCCCCCCCCCCCCCCCAAACCAACAATTCATATAAAAACTTGTCGTTGACCATATGAAGTACTCCTTTTTCATGGACAACTTGCATTAGGGTCTATGTGAATACAAAATCAACTAAAAGCCCAAGTTCCCTAAAAAACTTCTTTAAGAATCCAAACTATATTATGATTAACATTCATAATGATCCTAACATTCTCGATACAGGCTTATGTTTGTCATCAGTAGAAATAGCCGATAACGTCTAGTGAACAATGAAAATCATCAACTTGAACAAACCGTGAAATAGCTCCACCTTGAGCAACAGTCTCCATGTATAAAGCATAAAAAAGTAATACCTGTTGAAGATTTCACCTTCAAGCATGTACAAGTTCCTAGATTTATTTCCTTTGATAACCATGTGATCTCCATTCCAGAGCTTCATTGCTCCACCTTCAATAGTAGTTTTGCAGCCATTTCAATCCAAAGTAACAAAAGATATAATATGTTGTTTTAAATCCGGTACATGACAAACTCCTCCTGACGCCGCCATAACCACCCCCATCATGCATTCCAATCTTAACATTCCCCATGCCAACATCCTTACAAGTAGTCTTGGAAACAGTAGTATCATGTGTAACTTTGTATGTATCAAACCAATCTCCATTTGGACACGTGATAGCAACATCCCGAATCTAAAATCTATTGGTATTGTGAGTTTCTATGAACTTTAAAAGTAGAAACTAATATCCCATTGGTAACTTTGATTGCAATTGCACTCTCATCTTGTGCCTTCTGTTTCAGCTTGTGTAACTCTTGCAATTCTTCTCGTAACTTCTGATAAAACCTGAACTTCTCTGGCTCTTGCAATTCTTCTTGCAGCTTCTAATACCCCATAATATGCCCTATTAATTTGCAGTGTTTGCACTCTATTTGAAATAAGTCTCTGTAAAAGTTCTTTCTCTACCTTTATGGTATATGCTTCATTTATTGGTTTGAGGGTTCCATGTGATTCTGATTTAGACAATTTCTTTTTAATCTCATTAGACAATAATGAACTAGTATCTCTCATCGTAATAGTATATCTCCCAAATAGTAATTAATGACAAGAAGCTCTTATGATGATGGTAGAGATGCTAATAGAATTCAGCTTTTGTATTCATCATTAATATTCACTTCATTATTAATTCACAGCTAATTTTATTAAACAAATTTAAACGTTCATGGAAAGAAGTCCTTTCATTGAAAGCATGAAAAGTTGTTTCACGAACAACTATTATGTCAAAGACTTCGTCATGCAGAGACCCTCAAGCATTTGCAACAATTTTCCACTTGAATCCTAACCGAGAACATCATAAAGAACTACATCTGCAAACCTAATAAAATCATGTTTGTTTCTTTCATATCAAGTTCTATCTAATCTTCTTCTTGAAATAGATGTCAACTTCTTCCCTAAAAGAACCTTCAACAATCCTTGTTGAACCAATAAGTCACTTGCCTTTACCTTCCACAAAGCCAAATTGTTCGCTTCAATTTCTCCACCTCGAATGTCTAACGGAATCATTTCATATATATCTAAATAGCGCTCTTCAAACATGACTCAAACACCTTTTGCAGTACTTCAATTATACGAGCAAGTGACGAGTAGTCACCATACCAACATTGAACCCCTCCCCCTTTATTTATATAAAGACTTGTTTCCTAACATGGGAAGAACTCTTTCCGTGCAAACAACTTGCATTAGGTTTATTTAAATACAAAGTTACCTAAAAGCCTGAGTTTCCTCAAATAACTTCTTTAAAAATCCAAACTATATTAGGACCGACTAATGTAAGTCCTAATCAAACACAACTCTTCAAATATTCACATGCATCTAAAACAACTAACATCTCTCTTAAAAATGGTTCAATGATAAGAAGCTTTACTATGTTTTCAAGCTTTTCACAGATAACTTACAAATTAGATATGCAGGGAGGCTTTCTAAGACCTGCCAGAACGACCAGAAATCCGCCAAAGAGCAGCAGCAATCTCGTTTTGGCCATAGGACCAATCTGCCAATCAGATTTCTGACAGAATTTCCAAACGGCTGTCCTATCGAGTATGCTAGAACAGAGTCGGCATACAGCAGGTTACTTTAGGCAGTTCTAAATTAGATTTATTTGAATTGAATGTAAAAAAAAGAAAAATAATCTAGTCATATATTTCACTAGGATTTGTTTTGGTGTTTGCTTTACATATTTATAATTAGATTGTTTTCCAAGATATGTAAGCTTATATAACCCCCCCACGCCCCAACCCCCCCCCCCCCCCACCCCCATGTTTAATGGGTATTACAGGGACCACCCCTATTTTGAAAATAATTATACGGACCACCCCTCTGCTTTATGTTTTATTTTTTAAATAAGGGTAGTTAGTGTTATAACTCTTTATAGAAAATATAAAATATGAGGGTGGTCCGTGTAATTAGTTTCAAAATAGGGATGGTAGGTGTAATAAGTATAAAATATAGGGGTAGTTAATGTAAAATGTCCTTCAATTAATTCCGATATTTATCTCTTTGATTGTTGGATTCCAGTTACTTGCTTGTTTGTGGATTCAACCACTCGAGAACTTGGAAAAAAATCTTCAAATCGGCATTTTGGCATTTCGGAGGAGTTTAGTTATCCCTTGTCAGCATTGTTTCTCTTGTATAAACGTTCTTTGATTTTCTGTAAACAAAATAATAAAACTTTAGTATTACCGGTCTACGGGGAAGTCATGTACCTGCCCTAAGAGATTATTCGAGATCTATGTACAGATTTCTTCTTGAATTCTGCTAGAGGTAAAAAATATTTGCTATCGGCTTCTCGTTATTGCACACAAGTTCAGGAGAAACGATCCGAACTTAGCTTTGCCCATAAGAAAGAATTGAACAACTTAAAAAAATTGTAGAAGGAAAGAGAGATGAAATTTTGGAAAGAGGTAGACTTTGGACTTGTTATTTTCTCTCTCACAAACAACGGAGAACAGAGTGAATTTATAGGCAACTCTCACCCTTTGGATTTAACATAATTTACTAAAAAAATAACAACTGGTAATGAGCCATAAATATTGTTATTGGTCCGTTGGGGAATTAACTGGTAATAAATCGCAACAGATCGAAGACTGAGACGGTCAGTAGAAAAGAAGAAATTTAAAAAAAAGGGTTTAGCCCGAACCTGATCGTGGAAATCGGATCGACATTCGGCGTCCGCAGATGTGAGCTCGTATCTGCACACGTTACGCATGTCGAACTGAACCGGATGACGGCAGCACACGTGTGGCCCACAAGGCTAGCCCACAACAACTTACAAGTGAGCAAAGGAGAGGAAGTATTATAAGCACGAGTGAGATCTCGTTTCCAATGTGGTACTAAAAGTGAACTTGGTTTTTACACCAAGTGATACAACAATTTATCAACAACAACAGAAGTAACCCTCCCTACATCATTTAGTTTTAGGAACCGAGCTACAGCATGGCCTAATAATTCAAAAGTTGTACATAAAATATGCACCTTCATTCATTTCAATCACAAGAGCTAATAATCTCACATGATACAAAAACTACTCAAAATTAGCAAGTCCATAATATCAAAACTAGTGACTAGTGATTGATAACAACATTTCACTTGAAAGTAATCCACTAATCATAAGCTGTCTTGCAAAAATTTCACAGATGCTTTACAATACAGCTTGAAATTTTAAATTATAAAGTATATATAATGTGCATCAGATCAGATCGTTCTCTCATAATTGACAACACACTACAGTCCGAAAATTACAATTTTAACAAAAAAAAAATTCACTATAAGATAGATTGATAATTAAAGAAAAAGTGCACCAGATCGCTCATTTTAATTGCACTAGCTCAAAGAGTCACTCTGATCAGAAAGAAAGAAAAAAAAATACTTCCTAATTCGCGAAATAACCGCTCTCTATCGCTAAAAAAAAATGAAAGATTGAAATAGAAATAAAAGTTCGCTTGAGATCGAAGTAATCGCTGCAAGTTACTTCATAATCCAAAAAAAATCAATCGTGAGAGCTCAAATTTTAACTGAATGATCCGAAATATATGCTTAAATTAGTAAATAATCTCTCCTAATTTATTGAATTCCACAAAAAGATTTGAGTGGAACTCACTTGAGATCGATCGAAGTAAATTAGAGTAGTAATTCTTCGGAGGAAAAGAATTCTTGATAGAGAAAAAGTGAGATTGAGGTTGGTCGGCTTCGAGACGCCACGGATAGTGTGAAAGAATTTTGTTGATGGAGAGAGAGAGGGGGAATCTCGCGGACGTCACGGGATAAATAAGCCCGATTTAACCGGCGCGGCGCTCCCCATTGAATCCCAAAACTCACCCCCTTCTTTCACCACCCACCAAAGTGGAAGCTTTTTTTTTTCACATACCCCCCTCGCAAACTCTTGGCCAAAATGAGAAAAAACGAAAAAAAAAAACGAAAAAAATGACAAAAAAGACCCAAAAGGACAAAAATCGACAAAAAAAAATTGAACAAAAGTATGGGGAAAAAAATGACCAAAAATAAATAAATTAAAAACAGAAAATGATAAAAATAGGAGAAAAGGAACAAAAATTGACATAAAACGACAAAAAAGCAAAAACAACCAAAAATCACGACCCAAAAACACGAATGATTAAAAAGACAAAAAACGATAAAAAAAAAAAAAGTCAAAAAGAATTAAAAAAACCCAAAACGAAAAAAATGAAAAAAAAAAAAAAACGACAAAAATGAAGAAAAATAAGGAAAAATTTTAAAATCGACCCAAAACAACAACAAAAATGACGAAAAACAATCAAAATTGAAAAAAAGATAAAAAAGAACAAAAATTGACAAAAAAGGTAAAAAACGATCAAATATGTAAAAAATGGCAAAAAATGAGAAGAAAAAATAACCCAAAACGATCAAAAAATTACTAAAAGCGACAAAAAATACCGCTTACCAAACGTTCCCTTAAGTAGTAATTTAATCACGATTACATAGATTTTATGACGTAATTGGTTTTAGAAAAAACTGATGTAATATAATCAAATTTGTAATCGCAATTACATTATATCTATTTTTTTATTGTTCAACCAAACATCCGAATTAGAATTACAACGTAATTGTCATTACGATTATATTACGGTGCACCAAACGGACCCAAAGGTTGCTGAAATGGTGTCAAGAACACAAAATTTTTAAATTTTATAACAAAAGAACAAAAACGTCGTTCCGATTGGCATTTTGATTGAACCAGAGTTTAAAAAAAAATCTAATCAACTGATGTCTATCAGAAGGGTGTATTTTGCCATAAAAATGTTCTTTTGATTTTTTTTTTCTTTTTTTTTTTTTACAAAATTGTATGAAAATTTTGGCTACCATAAAAGTGTCCTTTCTATGGGTGTGTTTTACGGAAAACTTGGGTGCTATTATAAAAACGTCCTTCCTTTTGGTTTTTTTTAGGTGTGCAACTCGAACAAACTAAATCCGAGTCCGATCGGATAAATCCATTAATGGGTTGGGTTAGAATTGAAGATACTCGGATCCAGACTCGAATTTGATTTAAAATATTTGAACCCGATCAAAAATCGGATTGGATTCAGATTCATGTGTTGGATTACCCAAAGAATCTGAAATCCGCGATACATATAATTTATGTACATTGTTTCGTTTTCTTAAATAAAAAAATTTAAATACTAAATTTTTTCATCAAAACACTTCAATTTCTTGTCCTAAATCTCATTTCAGTTGTATTTTGTAATGATTAAATCTTGATTACTATTTAATTATGTATTTAATATTATTTTTGTTTAAAATAATTTTAAAAATCGTATTAGAGTCCGATAACCCCGATGGATCCTACGCAGTTCGATCCTCCGGTCTTGATTTTGGACTACATATGTTAAATCTGAGATAGTGTCGGACTTGGACTCGGACTAGACTTATGATTCATCGGGTTGAGCTTAAACTCAACCAAATCCGTCCGAGTTGTACCCATAGTTTGTTTTACGGAATCCTGGAAAAAATCTCACTCCTTTCTCACGGAGCACCGGATCCTCCCCCCTCCTCTTCCTGACACTTATTCCCACCGCTGCCGTCGGAAACTGATCCCGACGACCACTCCGCTCTCCACCTCGCCTAGTCCATCGGCGCTGATGCCTAATGCCTCCTCCGACCCCTACGTTCGACTGGGTCCCAAACGTAGGCTGCGACTCCTCCAGCTGCTGGCTTCAACGAGGAATTTTCATCATAGGAGGGTGAGCAATACACCGAAAGTTGCTAGAAGGGATGGACAAAACTGATGACAAGAACCAGCATCAGCCAAGAGGGAAGCAACTCCAAACTATTACGAGAGGGAATACCGAATGTTTACAACCCTCTCCCTCTCCTTTCTGTTATGTGGACTATATTCGATCCCATCTCTCATCCAATAAATAACTGTCACGTGGTACTTCCACTAATGCCAGGCTCACAACGGATTCCACATATTTTTTTCTCACGAGAGAGACCTTATGCTAAAAGTTGCACTCTAAGATAAGGAACACAAAGAAACCGAGCTCTGGAAGAAAGTGGAGGAATCCAAATAGAAAGTTTTTTTTTTTTTGAGAATGAAACTAGCCAACGTGTGGGTTCTTGTGGCAAAGCTTAACAAATCTAATGGGAATAAGCATGATAATTCAGATCCCTAATAATGAGCTACACAAAGAGAGAAACGTAGCAATGGAAGATGTTTTTTCTCTATTCTTTTTTTTTTTTACTAATAATCTACTCTGGATCCACGCCAAAGTTTGCTGATAATGTGGAGTTGACATCCATCCCTGACAAGAAACATACTTTAGATGGTGTTTCGCTTAATTATTATTTTTTACACATGCTAATGTTATTTAGGATGCTAAGAACATCCACCGCGAAGACATTTCAAACATATACTTAAAACTATTAAAAAGTGTATAAATTATTATTTTTTGGAATAAAGTACAAAAAAGAATTCTTAAAATTATATTTTTGTATTTAAAGATTTCTGGTTTTAAAAAACTCTTACATTTTTATTTTTGTTCAGTTTACACCCATTTTAAATTATGTCGTTAACAGACGTTAAAATACGTCTGAAATAACGATTTTATCCCTCTCACATTCTCTTTTTCCGTTCTCCGGTGGGAGGTAGGGGGGCAAGGAGAAGGGGGTGCGGGTGGCAAGTGGCAAGTGGGGGGGGGGGGGGGGGGGGGGGATGGCCTCGTGAAGAGGAGGGAGGGGAGGGGAGGGGAGGGGAGGAGGAGGAGGAGGGGGGCGGGGGGTGCGGGGAGGAGAGGAGGGGAGGGGAGGGGAGGATGAATGGAGAAGAGGGAGGGGATATTTTTGGTATTTTTTTTAAACAGTCACTAACGATCAAATCGAGTCATATATTATTGGAGGATCTAATTGCTATATTTGTCTATCGAGTCATATTTTGCTAACGAGACAAATTGGAGGAGGAATTTTTTGTACTTTACCCTTACTTGTGGAGTGTTTTCATGATATTGACACACAATGATTCACTAAAAATAAACACTCCAAATTAATCTATGCTTTTTTGTTTTTTGTTTTTTATTTCCTATTTGGTAAGATTTGTTTTTTTTTTCTTTCTTTCTTTTCTATTTGGTTACTTTTGGTGGATTCAACAATTAATATAGAGAATGTAGAAAACGTTCAAAATCTGAAGAATCTCGTAGATTTTTAGCAATTTTTAAGTATGCACAAGTATCCATTGCATCTTTCAAGTACTATAAAATTTGACTAAAGTTAAAATGTATTACTCGAGACCTCTACCACTGTGGATGTTCTAAGCATATTGTATTTGTATTGGAAACGTCATTTCAAAGGACATAATAAGTCATTTTTATTACAAACGTCATTTCGAATGACGTTTTCATGTTCTTATCTTAATTTCAATTTCGTAACATCTTAATTTCAATTTCGTAAAACAATGTTCTGCCAATTCAATTTCAACGAAGTTTGTTTCTGTGTACGAAAGTTTCGGTAGCGACAATGGTGATAAAAATCCAAAACGAATATTTGGCAAACAACCGGTGTGTAAACACAGTAGAAGTAAAATTGTCGACTTTGTAATTTATGTTGTCACTGAAACTCTTATGAAAAATTGGTTCCATCGATAATGCAAGTGTTTTAGATGGAATCTAAGGGCTAAGTTTAATATAAGAAAGGTAACGGGATATTTGCAAAACAAAACCACATGGGTAGTTCGGTGGGTGTCGCTATCCAGGTGTACTAATCCAATTTTGTTTCCCCTTGGATTTCTCGGTCGCCCCCACCACTTCGGACTATCCCGCCTAACGGACAGATGGCTTCGTCGGACACGTGTACGGACTGGATGCTCCTGGACATCTCTGTTTGTTTGCATCACGGGCGAAGGAATCCCGACTGGAGGGCCGGAGGCTGCCAATGAGTTGGGCCCCACTTTACTGTACTATCGGCGGAGCCTGGACCGTCAAAGGAAAAGTTTGCAGTGAAGTACATACGGATGACTAATTTTCATAGCCGATTGATAAAGACACTATCAAACTTGATCGGAATTGACTCAAAAAATTTTATAAATTTTTCGTCAAAAATTTATTCGGACTGTTAAAATTTTGACAGTCATTTCAATAGATTGGACTGTTAAAATTTTGACAGTCCATTGAACTTGATACTTTATTTAGGTCTAATAAATATTTGGACTAGTCCTTAGTAAATTTTTGAACGAAAAATTTATAAATAAATTGTCTTTATCAGCAGCATTTGCATATAATACCATAAATACGGTAAGGGTTGATTTAGTTTTCATTTATCACAGTTGTTTTTTAAGGACAACCTAGGTTCATTTGCAATTAAAATATCTTACTTTTTTCGATTTATAAATTAATATTCTGAATTATTTTATATTTATAGACCTCGTATTATGTCAAGTGCATGTCGTGGTGTGTGATGCATGAAAGGATTGGGTCGTAGGTCATGAACAAGCAAATCATTTCTAACATGTTGTAACACTGTCACCTATGTACCATTTGACATGGTTTAGTATATCGACTCCATTCGAAGTTAACATCCTAAACTTTTGTTAGGCAAGTTACTACCATAAAGGTGTTTACGGACAATACAAAATATCTAAATTACTCCTGGGAGTGAAGATACTTGCTATCCATATCCCTCTCTACTCTCATGGTCAGTCGTGGGATTGTCGACATTAAGGAAAATTATTGTTAGTCCAATGATTAAATTAAGTTTTTGATTATAGTTAATCGATTAAGTCTAGTATTATAAAATTATTAATGATCATGCAATTACTATAGTGTTTATATTTAAACTTAGTATAGTCCTAATATCTCCGGGGACACGCACTCGAGGATTCCATTGTCCGGTCAGCGAACAGAGCTCGAAGGGACAGTACCCTCCTGCATGGATTCAGGGTCGAAGCCCTCGAAAGATATACAGTTTTTCATATCTGCTTAGTATTGAACAACTGTCATCATGGAAAAAGTCGCATTCATATAAATGAAGAAGCCAAGCTATCAAGATATCGTGCTCACCGTAATCTTTCTTTATTATTGAGTCTCTAGGATTATTTTGTAACTCAATAGAGAAAGACAAATTCAAAGCAAAACAAAAAATCCAGCCGAATACCCAAGTTCTGAAACTGAGGTACCTTACTGACATACCGACGGTATACCGCTTGCGACATACCGATGATATACCGTGTTCTGTGAAATTCAAAATTGAAAGTCCTTGTCACCATAAACGACATATCGACGATATACCGATCAGCCAACCGTTGGACAACAATTAATGCTACAACAGCTAAAAAACTAGCTGTTTTTAGTTGTTACTGTATAGAGCGGTATATCGACTATATACCGCATGTACAACAGATTGTGGAGAATTTTTGAGATGCCATAAACTCAAATGCATTCATTTGTTCATCACTTCTTGGAGCCTTAACTTTTTATCCAATACTCTAAAACCTCTCTACGTATACTAGAGCTTTTATTTGCTAATTATATTGAGATAGAACATATTGAGCTGTAAAGTTTGATCTTCAAATTACTGCGAGAAGATAAAAATTATTTTTTGTAAGAGGTTGAAGTCTGCAAGTCTTCTTATCAAAGCTTATCCATAAGTCGGCAAGCCTTCGGATCAAGCTCGTTTGTAAGAAGTCGACGAGTTTTATGATCAAAGCTCGTGTATAACTATTTGCTATAATAGTAAATTAAAGCTAGAAAGAGTTTCGGGATGGGAGTGCCTCACGAAGGATACCAGGATACATCGAGTGTTGATATTCTTACCTCATTTCTAGTACTTAGTTTAAATTATCTATTAGCAATCATAATTGTACTTGTTAGTTAGTTAAACCATATTCACCCCACCCCCTTAAGGTTGCTTTCAGTTGTCATAGTAGATTCAGATGACAAGTGTAACGACCCGTTCCGTTCAAGCGGATAGCCGATTCAAACGACGCAAGTGCAACGACCCGACCCGTTTTGCTCAGCGAGAAGACTCGTTTGAGGCAAATAATTTCTAGACTTGGCTCTTCAGAAGTTCAGACTTAGACTTTCAAAGGCTCGCTCGGAGTATCGTTCAACCGAGGCGAATCATCGCTAAGGTGGGTGGCTACGATGAACTTGTCTTTGCTTAGCCAACACACTTAAAATATGGACGATACATGCTAGTCGCTAGGTGAATCATCCCTTGCATGCTAATAAAAAATATAACGCACCTAGCTAAGGGAATAATCTCATATTGTATTTCTTGTGTTAGAACATGAAAATAAAACTTGGCTTATAAATGGACCCTCGCATGTTATCTTTGCTTTGTGCAAGTAGACCCCGCTATGCCTCGAGTAGATCGTTATATACTCTCTGTAGTGCACTGCTCATTGTTTACACTGCTTGCCCCCTAGATTATGTCGCTCGATATGTCCATGTACGGCTTTACTCCTCGCACTACACTATAGACCGTGCTAAAGTAAATGCTTATGTTTCAAATATAAATGCATGCTTGCCTGCTTATATTATAACTTGTACTCGTTTGTCTTATTTCAATGCTTGTCACATAATTTATGCCACAACCGTGTAACACTATCATTGCCTTGCATTTATCTATGTTCCCCGGAAGACTATCAAATAGTCATTCCGTACAAGAATGAACCTGAAAGTACTCATGATCGTTAGGTCACCGAGGCAGTCCTTAACTAGGGATTGCATCTTGACAAGTTAAACAACACTCGTCCTGTACTGAATCGAACGACTCGGGGAGTCAATATATTTATGAACAATCCTGAACTTGAACTTGAATCTGACCCGAATATGTACCTGACAAGAGATCCAAGACTAGAGACTTGCATGGTTACGGACAACTCGTCACGAGGTATCTGATTCCTCGGACGATCACCAGGGCACTGTGATCGTACCGTCCTAGGAGGAATGTCTAGTGTATTGTGTGCCAAGTTCGGTTATGGTATGCAACGACGTCTTTGGGTCGGACAATACATGGTATTCGGGCCTTGGTAGGGTATACTACCTTGGACTAGCTGTCTACCCATGATAGTCGCATGAATCGGCAGGATGGTGTGCAATGGCTCTTCTGTATCACCTGTTCGCCTTGAATTGCTCATCTTGTATCAAGCGTTGTACCCCATTCCGAGACTAGACTATAAATTGGTCCTTTATGGCTAAGCCAGTGACCTCATGTTCATATAGACTAAGTCATCCTCGCTTAGCGGCAATCCGCGTGAGAGTCATTGCATCGTGCCTAGTAATCTGAATCACCTGAACGGATATGAGTATAACACACTTATGCAAATTGAACACTTGAAACACTTCTGAATAATCTGTGTAACTCATGCACCTGAAACAACACCTCGCTTATGACACTTATGTTTGCTTATGCTATTGTCCTAGATTTTATTATATATGCTCGTGCTTGGTTTAACTTGGTTTTATCATTGGACAGGGAAGGAAGAATGGTAAGTTGGTAAGTCTCGTCGTGTTACTCTTATATCGCATGGCGCACTGCACACAGGTTAGGGTTTTCATTATGCCATAAAACTGATCCTAAGTTAAGTCTAGAAAGATAATTTAATAGTTGGTGCACGGAACCTATATAACATGATTGGATTTGTCGAGCGGGCGAGAATCCTCCCCACTAGTGCATTCATGTACTGATAACCCACCAGATTGCTTGCAGGGTGCGGAAGAACCTCATTCGGTACGAAAATCCCTTCGTACGAGCTATGTAAACCCCCTCAAATTTATTCTGTGGATAGTTAGAGTGGACCAGGAAAATTTTTTATAGAAAATATTGAGGTTTAGAGTAGAGTATATTTATCTGGAATTTTAATCCAATTAATTAAAACCCTTGGCGCGCACTATCTTTGTCTAATTATTCGGAGCCCATTTTCAGCCCATAAATTCCATACAAATATTGTACTTCTGACTAGACCCGCCAAATTAGGCACTGGACTTTTCCGTCACAAAAAGTCAGATTCCGTTGTGCTCTAAATTAATTGCACAATTTTTCGAATCCGAAATTCATATTTAATTCGGTGTCGGACTCCTGTGTCGTTACTCTAAATTTTGGGATACCAACTTAACCCGTTGAGCCGGACCAACAAAAGGGTCCAAGACTGACTCCAAGCCCCCACCATTTTTGGCTTTTGCGCCATTTTCGGATTTTGACCCCAAGTGCCCCAAATTAAATTAAATTCGCGGGACACTTATTTCTATTTAATTCGGGATTACCAACTTAGTAAATCCCATTTAAATTCTAAATTAATCACAATGCCCATTTAATTAAACCCGTTCCTCACCCACACTACCCCTCGTCATACAATTTAATAAACACAATTTTTGGCACAATTTTTGCGTTATTTCATGTGTTTATGCAAATTCCCGAATTTATGGGGGCTTATTTGCAATTAACAAATTGTTGGCAACACCTCTTTGGTCATGATTATTTATAGGGTCCCAAAATGGGGTCCCAAACCCATTCCCTCATAAAGGAATCCCACCCCTATCCATAATGCATCTCAACCACTCATTCAAATATTTCCATTCATTTCTAGCCACACATTCACACACTCTCTCCTATTTAATTCCCCCCTCACACACATATCCCTAGTCCGGCCCTAATTTCAAGGAGAGCATTGAAAACCCCCCTCCCCTCACTCTCTCTCCTCCCTCCCTCTCCCATTCGGCCGACCCCCTCCCCTTTTCCTTCTCTTTTCTTCTTCTTCTTCTTCTTCTTCTTCTTCTTCTTCTTCCCTCCTTCTTCACCATTTAATTCCCTACTTCACCAACACCTCCATAACTGGTTCCCTGCCAGTTTTGCAGCATAGACGATTACAGAGCACTTGGAGATACTGATGGAGTGGCATATCTTGCGAGCATGGTACCAGGTACTCACATTATATCTACCGGCATTATGGTTATTTACATTGATTATTCATCTGTTGTTGTAGCCTAGTTTTGTAGACTCATACTTCTTCTCGAGTCTATTCGAGTTAGTGTGTTATTGGGCGGCCGACCTTAGCACATATAGCTCTTTCTTGTATACTGATGTACATTGTGGATTGAGACATAGAGGTTTACATTTATAGAATATCTAGATAGTGCCCTTTATATTACAGCTTATACGTATTCGAGTCAGACCAGAGTCTGGTCGAATGCGTAGCTGGCGTGTCACGTATTCCTGGTCCTACGTATTTTTGGACTGGGGCATGACATATTTTTGTGGTGGCCCATGCAGGTCCGATTTAAATCGTCTTGGTCACTTGACTGTGCCAAGCGAGCCTGCAAATTAGGAAAAGATATTATGATTGTTGAATAGGATCTCAATCCATAATCGATTTAAAACTCTTTGTATGTGATTACCGCCCTTAGACTTCTACTTTGCATTCGTTCAATCTTCGTCAAATATCGTTATCCTTGTTTCTCGTCCCCTATTGTTCAGGGAGACGAATGCTTGTGACTGATGACTTCCCTCCAGAAGAAGATCGAAGACCAGACGACAGAAGACAGAATTCGTAAACCTTTCCTTGAGGAAATTATTACCTTGTCAGGATAGATTGATGGGTTCTTTGGATTCTAGAACTAGTGTGGAAGATTGGCAAGAGAGTTGGACACAGTGGTACCCTACCCGTGCTGGAGGTAACAGTGATCTTAGAAGTACTGAGAGCTAGAAGGATTATTGTGGTAAACAGAACGGGAGAATTTATTTTGAGGTTAAGTCTGGACGATGACATTGTCCTAGGCATGGATTGGTTGAGCCAATACCACGCAACGCTAGATTGCCATCGTGGTTGTGTCATCTTTAGACCCCCAGATCACCCAGAGTTTAAGTTTCTTCGGGGAGCCAGAGAGCATGGTGTCCAACCCACCCTAGCGACACACATTGCTGAAGGTGAACCGATGTACCCTCACTTTATAGCAGAGTTCGAGGATGTGTTTCCAGAGGATCTTTTAGGCCTGCCACCTGACAGAGAGATGGAGTATGTTAAAGAGTTGACTCCCAGAGCCGAGCCAGTTATTCTCTCGTCTTCAGACTAGCACCGATATAGTGGGTTGAGTCGAAGATCCATAGTAGAGGATCTCTTAGACAAGGGTTTCAGTCGGGCTAGTATTTTTCCATGGGGAGCAACTACCTTATTGTACCAAAGAAGGACGGGACATTACGTTGCATAACGATTACAGGGCATTAAATGCTGTAGCAATAAAGAGCAAGTACCCTTGTCGCACATCGAAGATTTATTTGAATCAGCTAAGTGGCACATATGTATTTTGAAGATCGATCTCAGATCCAGATATCACCAGATCAAGGTACAGAGAGAGGACATTCCGATGACGGCTCTTCGGACAAAGTATGGACACTGTGAGTTTCTAGTCATGTTGTTTTAACCAACGTGCCAGCAGTATTTATGAGTTTGAGGAACAATATTTTCCACCAGTACTTAGATAAGATCGTGGTGATAATTATCGATGGCATATTGGTATGTTCCAAGAGTCAGGAGGAGCATGAGAGACATCTCAGGATTGTGTTGGAGACGCTGAGACATGAGAGGCTGTATGCCAAACTCAGCAAATGTGAGTTTTTGCTTGGACAGAGTACCATTTCTGGGACACATAATCACCGGAGATGGACTATCAGTAGATCCGAAGAAGATAGCTGCAGTAGAGACCTGGCCTACCCCTACATCAGTTACGGAGGTTAGGAGTTTCCTCGGACTTGTCGGATATTACCGGAGGTTCGTGGAAAACTTTTCGAGGATAGCTGCGCCTATGACGCGACTGACGCGTAAAGGCGAAGAGTTTATCTGGACCGACGAGTGTCAGACGACTTTCGATGAGCTGAAGAAGCGTCTGACATCAGCACCGATTTTGACACTACCTTCCGGATCAGGAGGATTTGTAGTGTACAGTGATGCGTCAGGAAGCGGATTGGGATGTGTACTGATGCAACACGGCAAGGTGATAGCCTACGCATCGAGACAGTTAAGAGTTCATGAGAAGAACTATCCAACGCACGACTTGGAGCTAGCTGCGGTAATATTTGCACTAAAGCTATGGAGACATTACCTTTATGGTGAGCGTATTGAGATTTATACAGATCATAAAAGCCTAAAGTACGTCTACACGTAGAAGGAGCTCAACATGAGGCAGAGACGTTGGCTAGAGTTGATGACAGATTATGACATTGAGTTGCAGTACCACCCTGGCAAGGCGAATGTCGTAGCAGATGCCTTAAGCAGGAAGCCCATGGCATACTATTTGACAACGCAGCGACAGTTGCTAGAGGATCTCCAGGAGCATGGAATAGAGATCGTAATGCCAGGCATGGATGGATTTTATGGACAGTCTCGAGGATTCAGTCCACATTTATTGAGAGGATCAAGGCGGCCTTGCCTACAGATACGGGATTTAGACGACAGCAAGACAGGACAAAGGCCAACATGCAAACAAGACTCAGGATTCAGGAAGACGGAATGCTGAGGTGCGGAGATCGCCTATATGTTCCGAATGGCGAGCTACGCCAAGAGTTGATGACCGAGGCTCATAGCTCGATTTATTCCATTCATCCTGGGGGTACGAAGATGTACCGAGACTTGAGACAGCATTTTTGGTGGCATGGGATGAAGAGAGAAATTGCAAGGTTTGTGGCGAGGTGTTTAGTTTGTCAGCAAGTCAAGGATGAACATGAGAGGACTGCAGGATTATTGCAGCCACTCCCCATTCCCGAGTGGAAGTGGGAACACATTACCATGGACTTCGTCACAGGATTTTGCGAAGCCCTAAGCGGGAAGGATGCAGTTTGGATTGTTGGGGACAGACTCACCGAGTCTGCACATTTCTTGCCCTTCAGAGTTGGGCAATCCACAGAGATACTAGCTGACATGTACATGAGGCAGATAATACGATTACATGGAGTGCCTGTCAGCATTGTATCGGATCGTGATTCTAGAGTCACGTCATGTTTTTGGCGGAGTATGCAGGAGAGCCTAGGAACTCGTCTCAAGTTCAGCACTGCGTATCATCCACAGACTGATGGACAGTCAGAGCACACGATACAGATATTAGAGGGTATGTTACGAGCGTGCATGATTGATTTTGGAGGATCTTGGGAGGACCATCTACACTTGGTGGAATTCTCCTACAATAACAGTTACCAGGCCAGCATACAGATGGCACCTTATGAGGCACTGTACGGCAGGAAATATAGGTCGCCAGTTTGTTGGAGTGACGTGGGAGAGCGTCAGATACTTGGTCCAGAATTAGTGACACAGACAGTAGATAAGGTCAAGCAGATTCAGAGCCACCTGCGCACAGTACAGGACAGACAGAAACACTGGGCAGATGCGCACCGCAGACCATTGGAGTTCAAGGAGGGTGAACACGTATTTTTGAGGATATCGTCCACTCGTGGTACCATCAGATTCAGAGGCAGAGGCAAGCTGAGTCCGAGGTATATCGGACCTTTTGACATTCTGGAACAAGTTGACGAAGTGGCTTACCGTCTTGCATTACCTCCATCATTAGAGCGAGTACATGACGTATTTCACGTATCGCAGCTGAGGAGATATGTCGCAGACCCTAGCCACGTGCTTGATCATTCGAAGATTACAGTCGGGCCTAGTCTGTCTTACGTAGAGCAGCCAGTCGAGATTCTCGATCGCAGCGAGAAGACTTTGAGAGGACAGACGATTCGACTGGTCAGAGTGGCATGGAAGCACCATTCACCAGGCGAGTCTACTTGGGAGCGCGAGGATTCTATTCGGCAGCAATTTTCGTACTTATTTGAGGAGCAAGGTACAAATTTACGTACGACAATTTAATTACTAGTTATTTTTAAATTCTGTTAGATATTATCGTGCTTTACTTTTAATTTCGGGGACGAAATTTTTCTAAGTTGGGAAGATTGTAAACCCCCTCAAATTTATTCTGTGGATAGTTAGAGTGGACCAGGAAAATTTTTTATAGAAAATATTGAGGTTTAGAGTAGAGTATATTTATCTGGAATTTTAATCCAATTAATTAAAACCCTTGGCGCGCACTATCTTTGTCTAATTATTCGGAGCCCATTTTCAGCCCATAAATTCCATACAAATATTGTACTTCTGACTAGACCCGCCAAATTAGGCACTGGACTTTTCCGTCACAAAAAGTCAGATTCCGTTGTGCTCTAAATTAATTGCACAATTTTTCGAATCCGAAATTCATATTTAATTCGGTGTCGGACTCCTGTGTCGTTACTCTAAATTTTGGGATACCAACTTAACCCGTTGAGCCGGACCAACAAAAGGGTCCAAGACTGACTCCAAGCCCCCACCATTTTTGGCTTTTGCGCCATTTTCGGATTTTGACCCCAAGTGCCCCAAATTAAATTAAATTCGCGGGACGCTTATTTCTATTTAATTCGGGATTACCAACTTAGTAAATCCTATTTAAATTCTAAATTAATCCCAATGCCCATTTAATTAAACCCGTTCCTCACCCACACTACCCCTCGTCATACAATTTAATAAACGCAATTTTCGGCACAATTTTTGCGTCATTTCATGTGTTTATGCAAATTCCCGAATTTACGGAGGCTTATTTGCAATTAACAAATTGTTGGCAACACCTCTTTGGTCATGATTATTTATAGGGTCCCAAAATAGGGTCCCAAACCCATTCCCTCATGAAGGAATCCCACCCCTATCCATAATGCATCTCAATCACTCATTCAAATATTTTTATTCATTTCTAGCCACACATTCACACACTCTCTCCTATTTAATTCCCCCCTCACACACATATCCCTAGGCCGGCCCTAATTTCAAGGAGAGCATTGAAAACCCCCCTCCCCTCACTCTCTCTCCTCCCTCCCTCTCCCATTCGGCCGACCCCCTCCCCTTTTCCTTCTCTTTTCTTCTTCTTCTTCTTCTTCTTCTTCTTCTTCTTCTTCTTCCCTCCTTCTTCACCATTTAATTCCCTACTTCACCAACACCTCCATAACTTCACCACCTTCACCACAGCCCCTTCCCACACCCCCACGGCCACTGTGCACAGCCCACTTTATTCTTCATCACCACCTCTCCACATCACCACCTCCACTTCATTTCTCCATCACCACCACATCCAACTTCTTCACCACCACCTCATTCAACTTCACCACCTCACCAACAACTAAACTAGGCTTTCCACCACCACCATCCAGCCCCACGACCATCACGAGCATCATCAACTCCGACGAGCTTGGTTGAGGTTCATTCCTCCACCTCTTTTGTATTAATTTTCAGAATATTAATTGTGTTAAATAGGAAGTTTATATATTGGAATGATGTTAATTATAGGAGATGTTCATATATTGTTAGAGTGTATATTGTGTGGATTAGTTTAGTGTTTTTTTGAACATGAATAAGTGTCATGGATATATGCATGGGTGAAGGAAATGATAAATAAATTACATGTGGATTAATTACAATTTGAGAGAAGGATTCTTGAATATATATAAATGGTTAGTGTAGGTTTACATTGCACTATGTGTTAAGATATACTTTGGTTATTTCAAATGAGATTTTAGGTGAATGCATATGAAAATTAAAATGACTTGAGGATGGGTTTAATGAGGTTGACATAGTTTAAATATTTATAGTGAGCATGTATCTCGTATTTGATAAAGTTGGACTGTGGATTAGAGATTGTCTTCGACATGAAATATAACAAATAAAATTAAATTATGAATTCGAGAAAAAGTGATTTTTTGACATTTAAATAAATAATCGGGATGTATGGTTCATGATAGAAATTATTAATTTAATTATGGAGAATTAAATTGAGGAGAGACAATGAGTTTAGGATCAATGGTAAAGTTAGGGTTTAAATCCAAATTGAGGTTATGAATAAAATACATGGTTGAAGATAAATAATTAAATCCAGTATTTTTTGGATGAATAGAAGATTGATTGAGGGTATGAAATACCTGCAAAAGGAGAACAGGTGATTTATTTTGGAATAGGTATATTATCTGATCAAGAGTCAAGATTGAGGACGGTAAATGATTAGTTAAATATTGAGACTGAGTCTAGATGTAGATGTGTGTAGCACACCTGTCTGTCTTAAGTAGATTATTGATTCTGGTTTGTATTCTTTCACTAGGTACTGCGGGACCTGAGGACTTGGACGCGGTACCCGATCCCCGTCATCAGCAGCCGCACGCAGGCAAGTGTACCTTGCCACCCTGTATTTCAGTTTACAGATATTTATTGTTCCATTATGTACATTATGCACGTAGTTATGTTGATGTTCGATACTCCGCGTCCGGATCACAACCGGGTGTTGACATTCGACTTAACGTCTTAGAATAAATACTAGATGCTTCATAGCACCTCGATGCACGTACCTGAGTACATCGATACCCCAGGACACACTCATACACTGTGATCGTGCCAGATTCCTGTATCCTGATACTGACATCATGACCAGAGACTGGGACGACCTTAGGGTCGCGTCTGTTGAGTTATTTCTGTGTGTCGAGACTGTAGTTAGAGGTTCAGGTTCAACGCACAATCGTTGACCGCTTGGGAAGGGGAAGACAGTTACTAGACGTTTGGGCTACTCTGTACGCGCTTATATATATGTAGTATTTTCTAGTGATACCTGTTTCTAGTGATACCTGTTTCTAGTGTAGCTGTTTCACCCGTGTGACTCTTTGCCCGGAGCTGCGGTACGTGCCGTGTGTTTCCGTGTCCGGAGCTACGGTTTTATTTTAGAAAGTCCACGCGTCGAACGTTGTCTTTAAATTGTGTCACACTAGATGGTTATGATAGAGTACCCTGTCATGCACTTGTACTTTCTGTTTACTTGGCTTCCTATTTTTCTGTACCTTGTTACGTCCCTCTGAGGACCTGGTTCCCTGCCAGTTTTGCAGCATAGACGATTACAGAGCACTTGGAGATACTGATGGAGTGGCATATCTTGCGAGCATGGTACCAGGTACTCACATTATATCTACCGGCATTATGGTTATTTACATTGATTATTCATCTGCTGTTGTAGCCTAGTTTTGTAGACTCATACTTCTTCTCGAGTCTATTCTAGTTAGTGTGTTATTGGGCGACCGACCTTAGCACATATAGCTCTTTCTTGTATACTGATGTACATTGTGGATTGAGACATAGAGGTTTACATTTATAGAATATCTAGATAGTGCCCTTTATATTACAACTTATACGTATTCGAGTCAGACCAGAGTCTGGTCGAATGCGTAGCTGGCGTGTCACGTATTCCTGGTCCTACGTATTTTTGGACTGGGGCGTGACAAGCTAACACGTGGAGTTCACTCTGGAGCCTTGGAACGTTGCGTTCGGAACTGAAGCACATATACAAAACATAATATTTTAACATCGCCTATGTAATATTCCACAAATGTAGCCACTTGACATGCTTTTACTGTTTCGAGAGAGAGGGGATTGAGTGACTTGTAATCTCGGCCTAGCGCCGCTTGTAACACTTGTTCTATATCAATAAAGTGCTTGTTTTACTTTTATACTTGTGTTATTCAATCCTTTCGCTATTGACGACTCTGTGAACTTGTTACCAATCGCTTGTTCGTTTCTTATTTCGCTGCACTTGGACTATCTGTACGCCTCTGTAGCTTAGTTATTTTACTACCTGTTCGGATCATGGCCTTGCACGGGCGCAACTTGTGCTGGTGCGGTATCACGTCCAGATGGGAAAGATCGTCCCACGGGAGCACTAGCGCGGTGATTCGCGCCTAGCGGGGATGGTCGATTACCTGCGAAAGATCGGGACGTGACATAATGGTATCAGAGCATGGCTTTACGCCTTTGGACTTCGTATCAATTTTCTCAGTTTTGAAAGCTCATTCGTGGGTTATGTACATACGCTCTCTCTCAATGTCCTAATGGAATATTCCATATAATGAGTCTAAATAATTTTAAGAAGTACATGTGAATGATATGATTGCTTGTACTAGATAGTTATGCGATGACCCTTGTGCCGACCTGTGTTAGGCTTTGTGGGAATAGACTCATGCTAAAAATTTGCAAGTTATGTGCGAACCTGAATACCTATACGTAAATACCAAGATGGTTAGTGTGCGAAATAGAATATTGTTCGAACGGTTAGCTATGCACACAACCTTTCGGCTAAGTTGTGTTGAGTATCGCAGGCCAAGACCATTTTTGGTGCTAGCAAAGTTGCAAGCGAGATTGAGATATCGTTCAGATAAGGATAAGTCAGACTTAGAATGACAACCGATAGAAACCTTATCAATTTATCGCTAAGGCAAATATAGAGATCGTGCTTGGATTTTGAGAAATAGCTCGGACGGTATTTCGTATCTTGAAGATACAAATCAAACATGGTTAACTTGGATGACTATCAACAGGATATATACGAGACTAAGATTTATCATGCGATGCTTAGGTATCGTGCAGGAATCCTAAGGAACGACTTGGTGAATATACTAGCGAGTGATGCAAATATCGATTGAGGATTTGATTGGGTGACTCGATTTCTCAGTGGTGTATGGATTATTTTAGAAATATTCAAACGAATAAATAGGTCTTGTGCGATAGTTGGTTTGAACGATTGAGTATGTCTTGAACAAGTGATTAGGCTTATATCGAATATGGATTCAAGGTAATAAAATTAATATCTTGGTCAAGGAAACTTGGTTGAAACTTGGAGGATCGTGCGAGCGATTTCAAATTGAATCAAATGGATTAAAACTTGAATATGATATCGCTCGAATAGAAGTTAGCCCGAGGATGAATATTGTGGTTCGATGAAAGAGGTAAGCGATAACGGATTTAACCTGGAGTTTGGAAGAACGATCTTGAATCTAGCTCGAAAAGATAACCTTCGAAATCAGTCCCGACCGAGAACCATTATCCTGCGGGAGCGCCGGCATGGCAATTTCACGTCCGACGAGGATAATCGAACTCACGGGAATATGTTCGATGATTATTCCAAACGAACTCGATGAATGGAACGTATCAAAAGTGGATAGACTTTGGCTTGAATAATTTGAACTTAGTTGTTTGAGGAATGCTAGAAGTAGATTATGGATTTATCAAACGGTAAAATTGAAGTTGGATGGTTGGCTAGACGAATTATGATCACGGCATGAGCGGACATGACTTGATAAATTATATATATATATATATATATATATATATATATCTTGGATGGAAGAAAGTGAAATGATAAGGTGTCTCGATCGTTTCGATGATAGCCATAACGTTCGACGTTCTTGTCTTGTGTGAGTGTAACTCTATTCTCGTACATGAGTCATGCCCGGATTAGGACGATTATCCAGCGAGAGCATTGGCGTAGTGATCTCACGTCCAATGATGATGATCGAACTTGCGGGAGACCGGAGCATAAAAACTGATGGATCGTCTTGACTTGTGGTTCGACATGATAAGACAAATTTAGGAATGCTAGTGAATCGAAAGTATTTCAAGGATAAGTTAGTCTAGAACCTGGAGTAATTCACGCTTAATGTTTTCATGAATAGATACATGAATCTTGTTAGACATCTCAATGTTTATGATCAAAGATTTAGATTTAAATTACGGCTTGGTGGTCTAGACTTAGAATGGATATATGGATCCTATCAAACATGTTTGAAGGAGATAGACTATGTGAATTCCTAGTCTTGTTATGCGACTTGAATATACCATAGATTTGACTGAACGGATTCGAACCCTGTACAAACGAACGTGTTAATGTGTGTAGGATAATTTATGCTCGATATTTAAAATTTTGAGTGAAACGAGCTTGGGTAGAATATCCGTGCAAATGAACAATGGTTTGACCTTAGGAATTGGGGCGAGCATCGTGCGACAAATTTGTACGATGAATCGTATGCTTGAACTTGTACCTATGACCTTGTGAGCTGACCTAGTAATTAGGCAGACGACCTTGTGCCGAGTGAAAGAACTTGTGTGACCGACTTTAGCATATTGCTTGAGCAAGCCATAGAAATAGGGCAGAAAGACTTAGAGTTAGACTTGGAACGGTAAACGCGTGTTGTGTTTGACCCGAACGGATGGACGCTAGTCGGTTGATCTGATAGATCGTGCTTAATGGTAGTGCAAAGCTTGATTTGAGTCGGATTGGAAATGATTTGAAATTTTATTGACCCTGTTGGAGGTATCATCGTGATTCATAAGACGAGAACCTTTAAGATTTTTGCAAGTGGCTTGTCCGATTTCGCAATCAATGAGTTTGGTTGAATGCATATATTTGAGGGACGCCTTGGATGTGTGCACGATCCAAGACTCAATGATATATTGAACTCGAGTGCAAAGACTTCGCTATCACTAAGTTGGTTGACATACATATGTTTGAGGGACACTTTGAATATGTGCACGATCCAGACTCGCGATATGCTGATCTCGAATGCTAGTGCAAGTGAATATGTTAGATTCGCATGAACGAGTATAACGATTTGGATAAGTTTGCCTCAGCCTTAGATCGTTATTCAAGATGGATCATACCGTACCCCAAGTTAAGCGATATATGTTCCGCGCTAAGGCATAGTAGAAACCGAGTCAGAGCTTGGATTGAATAATAGAGTCATTTAATGAGACCGACCCGGCATATACGCGACACGGTATAAGAAACGAGTAGGAAATTATGTTCGAACAGATATAGTTGTACCGATTGTTATGCTTGTGATAGATTCGATAGTGTGATAGACCAGTTTGCGCTTAAGAAGTCTCGATGACGAGACTTTTTCTGAGTGGTGTATAATATAACGACCCATTCCGTTCAAGCGGACAGCCGATTCAAACGGCGTAAATGAAATGACCCGACCCATTTTTCTCAGCGAGAAGACTCGTTTGAGGCAAAGAATTTCCAGACTTGGCCCTTCAGGAGTTTAGACTTAGACTTTCAAAGACTCGCTTGGAGTATCGCTCGACCGAGGCAAATCATCGCTAAGGTGGGTGGCTACGATGAACTTGTCTTTGGTTAGCCAGCACACTTAAAATATGGACGATACATGCTAGTCGCTCGGTGAATCACCTCTTGAATGCTAATAAAGAATATAACGCACCTAGCTAAGAGAATAATCCCATCTTATATTTCTTGTGTTAGAACATGGAAATAAAACTTGGCTTATAAATGGACCCACGCATGCTACCTTTTGCTTTGTGCAAGTAGACCCCACTATGCCTTGAGTAGATCGTTATATACTCTCCGTAGTGCACTGCTCACTTATTTATACTGCTCGTTCCCTAGATTATGTCGCTCGATATATCCTTGTACGGATTCACTCTTCGCACTATACTATAGACCGTGCTAAGATAAATTCTTATGTTTCAAATATAAATGTATGCTTGACTTCTTACATTATAACTTGTCTCATTTCAATGCTTGTCACATAATTCATGCCACGACCGTTTAATGCTATCCTTGCCTTGCATTCATCTAAGTTCCCCGGAAGACTATCAAATAGTCATTCCGTACAATAATGAACCTGAAAGTACTCGGGACCATTAGGTCGCCGAGGCAGTCCCGAACTAGGGACTGCATCTTGACAAGTTAAACAACACTCGTCCTTCACTGAATCGAACAGCTTGGGGAGTCGATATATTTATGAACAATCCTGAACTTGAACTTGAATCTGACCTGAATATGTACCTGATAAGAGACCCAAGACTAGAGACTTTTATGGTCACGGATAACTCGTGTATGAGGTATCTGATTCCTCGGATGATTACCGGGGCACCGAGATCGTACTGGCCTAGGAGGAATGTCTGGTATATTGTGTGCCAAATTCGGTTATGGTATGCGACGTCGTATTTGGGTCAGATAATACACGGTTTTTGGGCCTTGGTAGGACATATTACATTGGACTAGCCGTCTACCCATGATAGTCGCATGAATCGGCGGGATGTCATGCAATGGCTCTTCTGTATGACCTGTTCGCCTTGAATTGCTCGTCTTGTATCAAGAGTTGCACCCCATTCCGTCACTAGACTATAAATCGGTCCTTTATGGCTAAGCCAGTGACCTCCTGTTTATATAGACTAAGTCATCCTCGCTTAGTGGCAATTCGCGTGAGAGTCATTGCATCATGCCTAGTAATCTGAATTACCTGAACTGTTATGAGTATAACACACTTATGCAAATTGAACACTTGAACATCTTCTACAACACTTCTGAATAATTCATGTACTCGTGTACCTGAAATAATACCTCGCTCATGACACTTGTGTTTGCTTATGCTATTGTCCTGGATTTTATTATATATGTTCGTGTTTGGTTTAACTTGGTTTTATCATTAGACAGAAAGGACGAATGGTAAGTTAGTAAGTCTCACCGTATTACTCTTATATCGCATGGCGCACTGCCACATGGGTTAGGCTTTTTATTATTTCATAAAATTGATCCTAAGGCAAGACTAGAAAGATAACTTAATAGTTGGTGCACAGAACCTATATAACGTGTTTGAATTTGTCGAGCGGGCGAGAAGCCTCCCTACTAGTGCATTCATGTATTGATAACCCACCAGATTGCTTGCAGGGTGCAGGAGAACCCCGTTCAGTGTGAAAACCCCTTCGTACGAGCTAAGACATGGAGTTCACTCTGGAGCCTTGGAATATTGCGTCCAGAACTGAAGCACATATACAAGACATAATGTTGGAACATCGCCTATGTATCATTCTACAAATGTAGCCACTTGGTATGCTTTTATTGTTTCGAGAGAGAGGGGCTTGAGTGACTTGTAATCTCGGTCTAGCGCCGCTTGTAATACTTGTTATATATCAACAAAGTGCTTGTTTTACTTCTATACTTGTGTTATTCAATGCTTTCGATATTGACGACTCTGTGAACTTGTTACCAATCACCTGTTTGTTTCTTATTCCGCTGCACTCGGACTGTCTGTGTGACTTTGTGGCTTAGTTATTTTACCGCCTGTTCGGATCATGGCCTTGCACGGGCGCAGCTTGTGCTCGTGCGGTATCACGTCCAGATGGGAAAGATCGTCCCGCGGGAGCGCTGGCGCGGTGATTCGCGCCTAGCGGGGATAGCCGATTACCTGCGGGAGATCAGGACATGACAGAAAGAACATTATAGTCCTGAACTTTCCTAATATGAAGGAAAGGGGCAGTTCAGAACAGGGCCACTCAAAGCTACCGATGAGAGGTACAATTTTGTCGATAATACGTCGAGCTACTCTGTAATGACATCTGAATTTGGAGGAAGGAGGGGATTGATATTGTGACTACTCAGATGCAAAGAAGGGAATGGTACACTGCGACTGATGTCGATAAGTAGATTGGATCTCATTAGGCATGAAAGGAGAAGCTTCGGTCAAGGGGTGGCCATGGTTGCGCGAGGGGAGTGCCGACTAGGTCCCCGACCGAATTTGGAGGAATATAAGGAAGGAGGAAAGACTGGTCTCTACTATGCACGAGAGGGGGGTTAGTAGCATGACTTGGATTAACGAGAAGAGTGGTAATCTATCAATGTCTAGGTTGCTTGTAGTAGCGGCTCTGGTTGTTCGACGGAGACAAGGAGGGGTGGGCGAAAGAGAGATGCGAGAGCAGCGACTCCAGTCGATCTTATCGATAAGGCGTAGGGGGAGATGGAGTGGTCACTGTAGCACAAGGTTCACTGACGAGGGGGGAGGGCAACACTCATTTGAGACTAGTGGAAAGTTTGTTAGAAGCGGAGCCAATATTGTGGCTACTACAGATTGTGCCAGAATTAAGGCTACAAAGGGGTAATCACACCTTACGGAGTCGAGGGATCCAACCAGGGGTCGATATCGACAACCACAACTGCTCGAGACATAGAGCTAAAAGCTCTAGGTGTTTATGGGAGTCTCCGGTCGGGCTCCAGCACAAGGACACCCTCCTAGCTAACAAGAAGGAAGAAGTGAGTTGAGGGGAGAAGAGATCTAAGGATGAGAAGAATAAATTATGGTTAGGGTTTCAAAGAGATTGAGTAGATAGAGATTGAAGATGAGAGGTGGAGGGTTTATGATCTCTAATTGGCTACTGAGAACGAATGGGGGAAAACAAGGATAAGGGAGAGAGATAGATTAAGGGTAATTTGGTCCAAAAAAAGAATTTTATTTGTTGAGACGGTGATATAGCATACTTCCATAATACGATATTATATATTAAATTTATTTTTTTAAGTATTTCTAAACCATAAATTTCCATAATCAATTAATTACTAAGGTTTTAAAATAAAGAAATGTTCTAATAATTATATGAAATTTTTTTTATGAAAATGTTTACATAAAACTCCCTTAGAATAATTTTTAATTTTAAATTTAGCATGGACACCTAGCCATGCTAGGTGTCACCATACATGTTATTCAAGAAAAAATTTAGTCAATTCACCTTTATCTATATTAATTATGTTGGAAGATATTTTTCTTATAATTTTCTTTTTAAAGTTATATAGAAGGAGAGATGCATTTCTGCTCAACTCTCTAGATTCTTTTTTTTCCACTCTCCCTCTCTCATGGTCTCACTCAAACTAACTCTCTCTCTCTCTCTCTCTCTCTCTCTCTCTCTATATATATATATATATATATATATATATATATATATATATATATATATGCTCCCTCCTCCATCATCCGCTTGCCTCAGCCGTGCCTGACCGTCTCCAGACGTACCCGCCTCGTCAGCTGCATGTGCGCATGGTTGTACCGTCGTTGGCATCACAACCAGCCCCCTACGCCTCCGGTTTCCTCTTTCCGGCACCACTTCACCACCCCACCAAACCCCCTACCTCCTTCATCTTCTTTTCTTTTTCTTTTAAAAACAAATAAAGAAGAAGAAATCAAATTGAAGAAGAAGAAATTGATGAAAGAAGAAGAAGAAGAAGTTGGAAGAAGAAGAGCAAATCCTAGTCACAATTTCCAAAACCAATTCATCCCCAAGGAAACCCCCCTTTTTAATCATTTTTTAGTTTTTTTTGTGCAAAATTGGATAATTTAAATAATATGTATTATGTTTAGAGTATAATTAATGCTTATATATATATATATATATATATATATATATATATATATATATATATATATATATATATATATAAAAGATGTCTACTAGGGTTTTTTACCCAGATGGAGAAGACGGCGGTGGAGATGATTCGCGGCAAGAAGAGGAGGAGGAGAAGGAGGCTAGGGTTGATAGAGGGAGGGACTGCTAATTGGGTAAAGAAGAGGCTGGTGGTTCAAGGTGTGTAAAAGGGCGGGCGGCCCGGAACCCGGCTCGGGCTCGGCCCGGTCAAACCCGGTCCGGACCCGGTCAACGGACAGGCCCGCTTCGGCCCACTCTCCCCCACCGGTCTGGGCTGGGTCGAAGGATCTGGCTCGCAAGCCCGGCCCGATCTCGTCTTTGTTCGGGCCGGATCCAATTCGGTCGACTCGGCTCGGACCGGCCCAGTTCGTATATATATATATATATATATATATTTATATATATATATATATATAAAGTTAAATTAAAAAAAAAAGATTTATATATTTTTTATAAGTTATTAACAAAATTCAAAAATAAATTTTAACTTATAAATATTTAGATTTTAATTTATACTTATAGTTATATAAATTTTGATATAAAGAAATCAAATAATATTTTCTTACTTAATATTTATATAAATTATAAAAAATTATAATAAATAACTTATAAATTTCAAATTATACAAAATTAACTTAGTAACAAAATATCTATAAATTTTAACTTGAATTTATTAACATATAACTTATATCATATAGATTATATAAAAATATATCTAAATAAACGTAAAAAAAATAAAAAAATAAAAAAATCGGGCTGGCTCAGTCCGACCTTGAACCGTCCCGGACCTAGATCGGTTTGGTTCGGTCCACCGCTGACCGGGTCAAGGGTCCGGGCTGGGTCGGGTGCCAATACCGGGCCGGCCCGGCCTGCTCTCTCCACCGGGTTGGGCACGGACCGATCAGAACCTGGTCAAAACCGGTCAAACCAGGCCACAAGCCACAGGTCGGGCCGGCCCGGCCCAATATACATCTTGACTAGTGGCTGGACTTCGATCGACCGAAGAAGTAGGCGTCGAGGGGTGAACAGGAATAACGAAAGGGCTGGAGATAATTGACGGGGAGTAGGACGATCGGAGACTGACAAGATGGGAGGTGGCGCCAGTCGGAAGGAGATTAACTCTGGAGGACAACAACGAAACAGGGAAAGGAGGAGTGACGGTTGTCACGCCCCGATCTCCTGCAGGTAATCGACCATCCCCGTTAGGCACGAATTACCGTGCCAGCGCTTCCGCGGGACGATCGTTCCCATCTGGACGTGATGCCGCACGAGCACATGCTACGCACGTGCAAGGCCATGATCCAAACAGGTGGTAAGATGTCTAAGCCACAGAGTCGCACAGATAGTCTGAATGCAGCAGAATAAGAAATGAACATGCGATTGGTAACAAGTTCATAGAGTCATCCATAGTGGAAGCATTGAATAACACAAGTATGAAAGTAAAATATACAATTTAATGATATAGAACAAGTGTTACAAGCAGCGCTAGGCCGAGATTATAAGTCACTTTAGTCCCTCTCCCTCGAAACAATAAAAGTATGCCAAGTGGCTATATTTGTGGAATGATACATATGCGATATTTCAATATTATGTCTTGTATATGTGCTTCAGTTCCGGATGCAATATTCCAAGGCTCCAGAGTGAACTCCACGCCTTAGCTCGCACGAAGGGGTTTCCACACCGAACGAGGTTCTTCCGTACCCTGCAAGCAATCTAGTGGGTTATCAGTACATGAATGCACTGGTGGGAAGGCTTCTTGCCCGCTCGACAAATCTAAACACGTTATATAGGTTCTGTGCACCATCTATTAATTTATCATTCTATTCTTGCCTTAGGATCTGTCACGCCCCAGTCCCAAAATACGTAGGACTAGGACACGTAAGCATGCCAGCCGCATGAATATGGCAACTCCAATATATGGAAGCCATAACCCATACACATACTGTATTATGAATATCAAATTCACAAGTGGTATAAATCTATCACAAGTCACAGGGTATAATCTAAATCTCATCCACAGAATCAAATATAAATAAATAACCAATATCTATGAAACTAGATCTCAATATAAAGTATCTAAAGATGATAGCCGGATGGAAACAAGTCCACTACCGAACTAGAATATATAAGTGCAACACCACAAACACAATATAAGAATATCAACTAACAATCATGGGACTCGAAGGGAAGACCTCCTCGAAATATAAGTAACCAGTCTGGATCTGCGCTCCTGCGAATACTCATGAACATCTACACCTGGCAAAGGACCAGGTCCTCAGAGGGATATAACAAGATACATAGAAGCATGCCAATAAAGTACTGAAATAAATATCCAATGGGTCGTCTAACCATCTATGTGAATGCAGTTTGAGAATAACTTTCTAACAAGAGTGGGCTATCTGGCCATAAAATGGGATTGGCATAATTCTTTCGGAGAATCAGGGACCTACAAATTATGTCGTCTTTTGAACGACAGAGGCCGCCTGATATATATAGGGTCATCACCGCCCGTGGAGCGTCCATGTTACAATAAAAAAAGTGTAAAGGAGCCCAAATGTGGTACTTGTTGTTCTTCCTACCCTATGCTCTAAGCATGTCATATCTATGACATGATTTGGTTCATAGCCTATCTTTAGTACAATAGTCCAACCCTGCAACCAAACAAGGATACGGATTGGACCACCGTACTACAATGGCTATGTCCCTGGACTACTAATAACTGCTAAGTCTTCTAGAATGCAAAGTTTCTAATAGCAGTTATCCCTAACGCACGGCCCATACATACAGGAGGCCAACCCAATACACAGTCCGTGATCTATATGAGACTCACACTCGTGTAACAGCTGTGTCACGACCAATGAACCTAATGATGCTTCATGATAATGGGGCGGTCTCATAAACAAGGTCAATGCATATACATAAATAAAAACAAATCATGACGACACCGTCGTTGCACCCAAGTTTCCTTGGATGCGCATTTTATACAGCAGTTAAAATATATGAACTAATGACAGAGAAATAAAGATGCATGCAACATATGGAATATGAATAACAGTACAATGACAAGGTATACTTGCCTGGCAAGAAGCTGCGTAGTACCAATAACCTGCTCCTGAAATTGCACAGATAATCCAATGGGTCATATGTACATATAATATAATACAATACAATATCAGTCATTACACTAGCACATACACAACCATATACACACTGGACTCGGGGTACACTAGGGGTGACACGGGTCAACTAACACGGTCAATTGCGCGTCTAATTATGTGGGTGTCACATCTTCAAATGCTGTGCACAATCAGACAGTCAAACTAACACATCTCTTGCCAGTACGTCAGTGTACATAAGGCAGACAATTCACAAGTTCTTAGGGTCAACATGGTCAAGGTAGGTACGGGACAGTCCACAGAGTCCTAGGGTCGTACAGTCTAAATATATATAGTCATAATTATCAATTAACATTTACTTAATTATACAATACATATATATATATATATATATATATATATATATATCACTTAAATTCTAATACGTGTGCGTATACACACACAAGTCATTGGCTCACTGTCAAAATCTGAAATCAACCAACTATCTAACCCAAGATGCTAACCTAGATGTTATTTACACAAATACGCATAAAATGAAGGGAGAGGGACAGGTTCGAACCTCGGGATAAGCGCACGGGGACGATAATGACGATGATGAGTTTGACGATGATGACGACGACGATGGTGATGATGATGGTGATGATTATGGTGATTAGGTGATGAGGTGATGAGGATGATGTAGATGGTGACTGGGATGATGGTGATGACGAGGATGATGATTGGGTTGATGATGGGGTGATGATGATAATAATAATGATGTTGATGAGATAATGATGATTATGATAATGATGATGATTGGAAATAATGATGATGATGGGTTGATGATGGGTTGGTGGCTGACTGGAGTCCGACGGGGAGGAGGCTGAACAGGGAGAGGAAGGAGGAGGAGGAGGACAGGGAGCAGGTGCAGGGAGGTGTTATGGGTGGTGGTGTTTCAGTCGAGGGGAGAGGGAGGTCCGGCATGGTGGCTGCTCAGGGAAGGGGAGGTCGGGAAGATGCTCGGTTGCGGCCTAGGTGCAGCATTCAGGCGGGTCAGGAAATCAGTCCGGCAGGGAGCTGATGGTGGTAATAGTGATGGTGGTGAGCGAAGATGGACGACGGACGAGGACAGTGGTCGAGGCCGGCAGACTCAGTTGCCGTCGTCGTCGGGGAAGGTGACCGGAGGGAGAGGAGGAGATCGGTTCGGTTCAGTGGCGGAGGAGAACTCAGGTGAGGTGAGGACGGCGAGGAGAAGAGGAGGAAGGATGCTCGGGGTCTGTTCGAGGCGGGGAAGAGGAGGCTGCTTCGGTGGTGAGGGCAGCGGCCGCCGGAGCTCCGGCGAGGTAGGGTTCTGGTCAGGGGTTTGAAGGAAGGGGATGAAGATGAATAGGGATTCGGGTGGTTGGTTTACGGATGGGTTGGTTTTGGGTTTTTTTGAATAAAGAAAAGGGAAAGTTCGTATTTATACATGTAAAATTTGACCTAGAAAAGTTGGGCTTGGTCAACACCTCTTGGGGTTGGGCCTTGGCTTCACATGGGGGTGTTTGGGAGGGCTATATTTTACATTGTTTAAAATGCAAGGAGAGGGTTAATGAGGGGGCGATGTTGTGCGTTGCACATTCCGAAAATTATGGAAAAAATTTATGTGAAGGAAAAAATGGGTTTCTTCATGTATTGTCCAATGGTGTGGACACCTTAATATATTTTTGCATAAAAAGCCCAACAATTGGAAAATTACACAAAGATGGAAATTGAATTTAAATTAATTAAAATTAATACGTAGGGTATTCTCGAATTAATTAGAAGTGCATGGGGATAAAATTAGGTGGGACACTTGTGTCATGAGTGAAGAAGACTCAGAGTAGAATATTATCATTATTTGGGTTGCACGAAATGGGTCAAGATTGTGTCTCCAATTTCGATTGGAACGTACAAGGATACAAAGTTTAAATTTATTTAGAATTATATATAAATATCTGCGACGAATATTGTGCGACCAAAATGTAGCACAAGAGAGCATAATTATAAGTCACGCAAAGGTCCGAATAGATGACTGGCATGTCTAGGTCAAGAATGTGAAATTTTTAGGAAGGCAATGGCTAGTGTAGTGCTCTAATTATCGAAGCAACGATAAGGTGCACTAGGTGATATAAATCTTATATAATTAAATAAAATGCCGTGTCCTATTTTCAATTGGATACAAACTAGCCCTAATTTCACTATCTAAGCCAAGTAGGCCTAATTTTGGGTGAGGGGGTTTACTATCTACCCAACTTAAAATAATTTCGTCCTCGAAATTAAACTAGGGTAGGGTTTCTCTATCTAATCTCACTTGATCACTATCTAAAAGAATTCTCCTCAAGTTTAACAATGCAGTTTCTACCCAACTTAGAATTTATCCATCTATCACATAAGGCTATACATTTACGAAAACTTATTCCTCAAATTATTTAATCATGTTATTCAATTCCTCAAAGTTTCTAACACACAAATATATCATATATGTTATGCCCTTAATCAATTATAAAAGAGAGTCACCAAGTCATGTGATTAGCCTATGGGGTATATCTAGTACTATCAATGTAACCCAAGCATGAGTGTTCGTCTTTCCGAAATAGGAGAAGACGGAGAGCAATAATAAAGAATTCAAATTGGTGGTAATAGAATACAAGTATGGGGATCAAGGCGGTTAGAGAATTCAAAATAAATTATCAAGGCAGTTATGGATTAAAATCCTATTTGGTAAATTTCTATTCACATGCTCACATCAGTACAATTATGTACTTGATATGATGTACTCCGATATATCTAGAGGGCAAGTATATTTGTCTACTAGTCAACTATATATCTCAATCCACGTAAGTAGTCATATGAAGGGCGAACCAAGCGTACTAAGGTTGATCAGACCGTAATACACTGATTCTGAAATGTATTAGTGTGTCGACCCAATAATACATATATCATGATCAAGCTTGATAGAAGAGTAAGCTTGCAAAACTAGGCTATAATAGCAGCATAAGTCAAGGTAGTATAGAAAATATAAATACGCTGGATTATGATGAAAGAAGGTACAAAATATTTTAAGTTCACAAAAAAAGATAAGACTCTACAATCTCTACAGTTGTCATACTAACTCCTTGTCTAAGTCGATAGTCGACCAAATAGGGGTACGGACTTCTAAGTTCTACAGTTTGAATAAACATTATCTTCTTACGCTATCATACAGTTAATGTCATTCAGTTACACTTCATTAATAGGTCAAAAGAACTATGTGATACTATGTTATGAGGCATACTACCAAAAAGAATTAACTAATATTGTACTGCCTTAAGGATACAGTAGAAACTCATGTTAAGATTTATGAGAAAAGGTCTTGGTATTTATTAGGGTATCCTATTTTGTTTTATAGGTAATGGTCATCTTAAGTCTTAATCATAGTGCTTATAGAACAAGTGTCAATAGTATGAATGAAAAAGTTACTGGCCTTCAGGGGAAAGAGGATATAACTCGTATCGAGGTGGGGGTATAAATTACATGATCTACAACTAGAGGATGAATAACTCAACTATCAGGTTCTAACTACAAGGCACATAATCTTAAAATTCAAGAGTAACAACTATAATCCTAGCAAACTAGATATCCTAACATAAAATAATACACTTGGCCTACAATCAGAAAGGTCAGGCGGCACGAATTGAAAGATGAAGAAAAGAAGAACATAATTTAGTCGTCACACAATTAACGAACGTTAAGGTTGCAGAGGAACAAGATATAAAATTAAAATAGAAAGACTCTAGATAAGATCACGGTTTCCTAAGGAAGGGTGGTATGCTAATCTCTGTGTTCGAGGTATGATCAAGGAAAATATTATATTTATTTCTCTTGGCTTCCTAAGGTACTGTCTGCTTAATAATAAGACAAAGAGCTAAATTTGTAGTTCTAATATTATCTCACTATGAAAGTTAAGTTTGGTCCTAATACTCAACCTTGGATTTCTATTAGTTCCTCAATGCTAGGGTCAAACAATATGGTCAAATTTCTAACTAACCCTAGTAGTGTCTATACTATCTCAAGTCATCCATAATTATCAAGGGATAATGGTCAATCCATCTACAGGTAAGGGTGCTATGGTTCATTAAGTATTCTAAATTAGTGATGTGTCAACACTCTAGTTGTACTCTTAATAGGAAGGTTACCCTACTTATTATCTAACTACAGGGACTTCTACATTCTAGGAGGGGGCTATACTTAAGGAACTATTAGGAAGTACATGAATCAAGCTTGATGCATTTATTCGAATAGAACGGATTGGGAGGAAGGTAAATCATAGTTAATTATAGATGAGATACTATACTCTAATCCTAATTGCAGGCTTGCTCGGTATAGTAACGTAACCAAGAAAATATGTTCTCGGCCTGCATGAGCCACCACTAAAAATATGTCAGCCCCAGTCCAAAAATACGTAGGACTAGGACTAGGACACGTAAGCATGCCAGCCGAATGGATATGGCAACTCCAATATATGGAAACCATAACCCATACGTACGCTGTATTATGAATATCAAATCCACAAGTGGTATAAATCTATCACAAGTCACAGGGTATAATCTAATCTCATCAACAGAATCAAATATAAATAAATAACCAATATTTATGAAACTAGATCTCAATATAAAGTATCTAAAGATGATAGCCGGATGGAAACAAATCCACTACCGAACTAGAATATATAAGTGCAAAACCACAAACACAATATAAGAATATCAACTAACAATCACGGGACTCGAAGGAAAGACCTTCTCGAAATATAAGTAACCAGTCTGGATCCGCGCTCCTGCGAATACTCATGAACATCTACACCTGGCAAGGGACTAGGTCCTCAGAGGGACATAACAAGATACATAGAAGCATGCCAATAAAGTACTAAAATAAATATCCAATGGGTCGCCTAACCATCTATGTGAATGCAGTTTGAGAACAACTTTCTAATAAGTGGGCTATTTGGCCATAAAATAGGATTGGCATGATTCTCTCAGAGAATCAGGGGCCTACAAAGTATGCCATCTTTTGAACAACAGAGGCTTCCTGATAATATATAGGGTCATCTTCGCCCGTATCTCCGGTAGAGCGTCCGGGTTACAATAAGAAAAGTGCAAAGGAGCCAAAATGCGGTACTTGTTGTTCTCTCCACCCCATGCTCTAAGCATGTCACATCCATGACACGATTTGGTTCATAGCCTATCTTTAGTACAATAGTCCAACCCTGCAACCAAATAAGGACAAGAATTGGACCACCGTACTACAATAGGCTATGTCCCTGGACTACTAATAACTGCTAAGTCTTCTAGCATGCAAAGTTTTTAATAGCAGTTATCCCTAATGCACGGCCCATACATACAGGAGGCCAACCCAATACGCAGTCCGTGATCTATATGAGACTCACACTCGTGTAACAGCTGTGTCATAGCCAATGAACCTAATGATGCTTCATGATAATGGGGAAGTCTCATAAACAAGGTCAATGCATATACATAAAAAAAAAATCATGACGACACCGTCGTTGCACCAAGTTTCCTTGGACGCATATTTTATATAGCAGTTAAAATATATGAACTAATTACAGAAAATAAAGATGCATGCAATATATGGAATATGAATAACAGTACAATGGCAAGAAGCTGCGTAGTACCAATAACCTGCTCCTGAAGTCACACAGACAATCCAATGGGTCCTATGTACATATAATATAATACAATACAATATCAGTCATTACACTAGCACATACACAACCATATACACACTGGACTCGGGGTACACTAGGGGTGACACGGGTCAACTAACACGATCAATTGTGCGTCTAATTATGCGGGTGTCACGTCTTCAAATGTTGTGCACAATCAGACAGTCAAACTAACATATCTCTTGCCAGTACGTCAGTGTACATAAGACAGTCAATTCACAAGTTCTTATGGTCAACATGGTCAAGGTAAGTATGGGACAGTCCACAGAGTCCTAGGGTCGTACAGTTTAAATATATATAGTCATAATTATCAATTAGTATTTACTTAATTATACAATATATATATATAATATATATATATATATATATATATATATATATATATATCACTTAAATTCTAATACGTGTGCGTATACGCACACAAGTCATTGGCTCACTGTCAAAATCCAAATCAACCAACTATCTAACCCAAGATGCTAACCTAGATGTTATTTACACAAATACGCATAAAATGAAAGAAGAGGGACAGGTTCGAACCTCGGGATACGCGCACGGGGACGACGATGACGACGATGAGTTTGACGACAATGACGACGAAGATGGTGATGATGATGGTGTTGATTATGGTGATTAGGTGATGAGGTGACGAGGATGATGTAGATGGTGACTGGGATGGTGGTGATGATGAGGATGATGATTGGGTTGATGATGGGGTGATGATGATGATGATAATGATGTTGATGAGATGATGATGATGATGGGTTGGTGGGTGACCGAAGTCCGACGGGGAGGAGGCTGAATAGGGAGAGGAAGGAGGAGGACAGGCAGCAGGTGCAGGGAGGTGTTATAGGTGGTGGTATTTCAGTCGAGGGGAGAGGGAGGTCCGGCATGGTGGCTGCTCAGGGAAAGGAGGTCGAGAAGAGGCTCGGCTGCGGCCTAGGTGCAGCATTCAGGCGGGTCGGGAAATCAGTCCGGCGGGGAGGTGATGGTGGTAATGGTGATTGTGGTGAGCGGAGACGGACGACGGACGAGGACAGTGGTCGAGGCCGACAGACTCAGTTGTTGTCGTCGTCGGGGAAGGTGATCGAAGGGAGAGGAGGAGATCGGTTCGGTTCAGTGGCGGAGGAGAACTCAGGTGAGGTGAGGATGGCGAGGGGAAGAGGAGGAAGGCTGCTCGGGGTCTGTTCGAGGTGGGGAAGAGGAGGCTGCTCCGGTGGTGAGGGCAGCGGCCGGCGGAGCTCCGACGAGGTAGGGTTCCGGTCGGGGGTTTGAAGGAAGGGGATGAAGATGAATAGGGATTCGGCTGGTTGGTTTCGGGATGGGTTGGTTTTGGGTTTTGTTGAATAAAGAAAAGGGAAAGTTTGTATTTATACATGTGGAATTTGACCTAAAAAAGTTGGGCTTGGTCAACACCTCTTGGGGTTGGGCCTTGGCCTCACATGGGGGTGTTTGGGAGGGCTATATTTTACATTATTTAAAATGCAATGAGAGGGTTAATGAGGGGGCGATGTTGTGCGTTGCACATTCCAAAAATTATAGGAAAAATTTATGTGAAGGGAAAAATGGGTTTCTTCATGTATTATCCAAAGGTGTGGACACCTTAATGCATTTTTGCATAAAAATGCCCAACAATTAGAAAATTGCACAAAGATGGAAATTGGATTTAAATTAATTAAAATTAATACGCAAGGTATTCTCGAATTAATTAGAAGTACATGGGGATAAAATTAGGTAGGACACAAGTGTCATGAGTGAAGAAGACTCAGAGTAGAATATTATCATTATTTGGGTTGCACGAAATGGGTCAAGATTGTGTCTCCAATTTCGATTGGAACGTACAAGGATACAAAGTTTAAATTTATTTAGAATTAAATATAAACGTCTGCGACGAATATTGTGCGACCAAAATATAACACAAGAGAGCATAATTATAAGTCACGCAAAGGTCAGAATAGATGACTGGCATGTCTAGGACAAGAATATAAAATTTGTAGGAAGGCAATGGCTAGTGTAGTGCTCTAATTATCGAAGCAACGGTAAGATGCACTAGGTGATATAAATCTTGTATAATTAAATAAAATGCCGTGTCCTATTTTCAATTGGATACAAACTAGCCCTAATTTCACTATCTAAGCCAAGTAGGCCTAATTTTGGTTGAGGGGGTTTACAAGATCAGTTTTATGGCATAATGAAAATCCTAAATCGTGTGGCAGTGTATCGTGCGATTCGTCAACAGCCGAATATCCAACATCTGATTTACCGACATATGATTAGCCGACAGTTCCCGTTGAGCCTTAATGGCATTCTTGTGGTGAGAGAGGGGCTTTTGGTTTCACAGTGAGGACTAGTAATGACTATAGACCAGAGAAGTCTTCCTTAGAACATAAGCCTTTACGTTAGCACGGGTCTAAGGGGTAGTGCGGGGAGTAAAACCATATAGGGATATATCGGGCGACATAATTCATAAGGCATGTAGTGTAAATATGTGAAGCAGTGCACTACGAAGAGTACATAATAATCTACTCGAGGCATAGCAGGGTCTACTTGCACGAAGCTAAGGTACCATGCGAGGGTCCAACTATAAGCCAAGTTTTATTTTCATGTTCTAACATAAGCAATACAAGATGGGATTATTCCCTTAGCTAGGTACGTTATATTCTTTATTAGCATGCAATGAGTGATTCACCTAGCGACTAGCATGTATCGTCCATATTTTAAGTGTGCTGGTTAAGAAGAGACAAGTTTATCGTAGCCACCCACCTTAGCGATGATTCGCCTCGGTCGAGCGATACTCTGAGCGAGCCTTTGAAAGTCTAAGTCTGAACTCCTGAAGGGTCAAGTCTGAAATCCTTTGCCTCAAGCGAGTCTTCTTACTGAGCAAGTCCAGTCGGGTCGTTGCACTTGCGCCATTTGAATCGGATATCCGCTTGAACGAAATAGGTTGTTACATTATACACCACTCAGAAAAAGTCTTGTCCTCAAAACTTTCTGAGTGCAAACCATTCTATCACAACTATCTAATCTATCTCAAGCATAACAATCGGAACCACTAGATCCGTTCGAACAAAGTTTTCTACTTATTCCTTATACCGTGTGTATGCTGGGTCTTTCTTATTGAATGACTCTACCATTCAATCCAAGCTCTGACTCGGTCTCTACTGTGCCTTAGCGCGGAACATATCACTTAATACGGGGTACATTATGATCCATCTTGAATAATGATCTATGGCTGAGGCAAACTTATTCAAATTATTATACTTTTCCATGCGAATCTAACATATTCACTTGCACTAGCATTCGGGATCAGCATATCTTGAATCTGGATCGTGCACATATTCAAAGTGTCCCTCAAACATATCCATGTCAACCAACTTAGCGATAGCGAAGTCTTTGCACTCGAGTTCAACATATCATTGAGTCTAGGATCGTGCACACGTTCAAGGCGTCCCTCAAACATATGCATTCAACCAAACTTAGAGATAGTGAAATTCGATAAGCTACTTGCGTAAATCTTAAGGGTTCTCGTCTTACAAATCATGATAATACCTCCAATAAGGTCAATCAAAATTTAAGTCATTCCAACTCAAACCAAGCATTATACTACCGTTAAGCATGATCTATCTGATCAACTGACTAGCATCCAAGTCCTATCGTATATTTTGTTTGTGTCAAACATTGCACACACTTGCCATTCTAAGTCTAATTATATGTCTCGCTGTCCCTGTTCTATGTCTTGCTCAGGCAATACTCTAAAGTCGGTTACACAAGTTCTTTCACTCGGCACATAGTTTTCTACCTAATTACTAGGTTAGCTCACAAGGTCATAGGTACATGTTCAAGCATACTTTATCGTGCAAATTTTTCGCACGATGCTCGCCCTAATTTCTAAGGTCAAACCATTGTTCATTTGCACGGGATATTTTATCCAAGCTCGTTTCACTCAAATTTCTAAACATCGAGCACATATAATCATACTCACATTAACACATTTATTGCACAAGGTCCGAGTCCGTTTAGTAAAATCTATGATATATCCAAGTCATATAACAAGCCTAGCAATTCGCATAGTCTATCTCCCCAAGCATGTTTGATTGAACCCATATATCCATTCTAAGTCTAGACCACCAAGTCATGATTAAATTTTCAAATCTTTGATTATAACTCCAAGTCGTCCAACAAGATTCATGTATCCGTTCACGAAACCATCAAATGTGTCATACTCCTTGTTCTAGAGTAACTCATCCTTGAAATACTTATGATTCACTTGTATTCCCAAACTCGTCTTATTATGTCGAACCACAAGTCAAGATGATCTATCAGTTGTCACATTTCGGTCTTCCGCAAGTTTGATCATTCTTGCTGGACGTGAGATCACCATGACAACGCTCCTGCTGGATAATCGTCCTAATCCGGACGTGACTCATGTACGAGCATGGAGTTACGCTCACACACGACAAGAACGTCAAACGTTATGGTTATCATCAAAATGATCAAGATACCTTATCATTATACTTTGCTCCATCCAAGTTATATATGTTTATCAACCAAGTCATGTTCGTTCATGCCATAATTATAATTCGTCTAACAAAATTATCCATCTTCAATGTTACCGTTTGATAAATCCATAGTCTACTTCTGGCATTCCTCAAACAACTAAGTTCAAATATTCAAGCCAAAGTCTATCCACTTTTGATACGTTCCATTTATCGAGTTCGTTTGAATAATCATTGAGCATGTTCCCATAAGTTCGATCATTCCCGTCATACGTGAAATTACCATGCTAGCGCTCCCGCAGGATAATTGTTTTCTGCCAGGACTGATTATTGAAGGTTATCTTTCGAACTAGATTCAAGACCGTTCTTCCAAACTCCAGATTGAATCCGTTATCGCTTACCTTTTTCACCGTACCACAATATTCCTTCTCAGGTTAACTTCTATCAAGCGATATTCTACTCAAGTTTAATCCATTTGAATCAATTTGAAATCGCTCGCACGATCCATCAAGTTTCCACCAAGTTTTCTTGACCAAGATATCGATTTCATTACCTTAAATCCCTATTTGATATAAGCCTTATCACTTGTTCAAGACATTCTTAATCGTTCAAACCAACTATCGTACGAGACCTATAAATTTGATTGAATATTTTCAAAATGATCCATACACCACTCAGAAATTGAGTCACCAAATTAAATCCTCAATCATGTTTGCATCACTAGCTAGCATATTCATCAAGTCATTCTTAGAATTCATGTACGATACCTAAGCATCGCTACGATAAATATTAGTCTCGTATATATCCTATTGATAATCATCAAAGTAAACCATATTTGATTTGTATCTGCCAACACGAAATATCGTCTGAGCTATTTTCCAAAATCCAAGTACGATCTCTTTATTCGCCTTAGCGATAATCTGGTAATGTTTTTATCATTTGCCATTCTAAGTCTAACTTATCCTTATCTGTACGATATCCCAATCTCGCTTACAAACTAGCTTGCACCAAAAGGGTCTTGGCTCACGATACTCAACACAACTTAGCCGAAAGGCTGTGTGCATAGCTAACCGTTCGAACGATATTCTATTTCGTACACTAACCAGCTTGGAAATCATGTATAGGTATTCAGGTTCGCACATAACTTACAAATTCTAGCACGAGTCTATTTTCACAAGGTCTAACACAGGTCGGAATAAGGGTCTTTGCATTCTAGTTCAAGCAATCATATCAATCACATACACTTTTAAAATTATTTAGACTCATTGTATGGAATATTCCAATGGGCCAACGAGAGAGATTGTATGCACATAGCCCACAAACGAGCTTTCGAAACTAAAAAAATCGATAAGAAGTCAAAAGACATAAAGCCGATGCTCTGATGCCAATATGTCATGCCCTGATCTCCCGCAGGTAATCATCCGTCCCCGATAGGCGTGAATCACCAGGCGAGTGCTCCTGCAGGACGATCGTTCCTATTTGTACGTGATGCCGCATGAGCACAAGCTACGCTCGTACAAGACTATGATCCGAACAGGCGATAAGATGTCTAAGCCACAGAGTCGCACAGATAGTCCGAATGCAGTGGAATAAGAAAATAACAGGCAATTGGTAACAAGTTCACAGAGTCGTCAATAGCGGAAGCATTAAATAACACAAGTATGAAAATAAAATAAGCACTTTATTGATATTGAATACGTGTTACAAGCGACGCTAGAACGAGATTACAAGTCGCTTAAGTTCCTTTCTTTCGAAACAATAAAAGCGTGCCAAGTGGCTATATTTGTGGAATGATACATAGGAGATGTTCCAACATTATGTCATGTATATGTGCTTCAGTTCCGGACGCAACATTCCAAGGCTCCAGAGTGAACTCCATGCCTTAGATCGCACGAAGGGGTTTTCGCACCGAATAAAGTTCTCCCGCACCCTGCAAGCAATCTGGTGGATTATCCGTACATGAATGCACTGGTGGGGAGGCTTCTCGCCCGCTCGACAAACCTAAATACGTTATATAGGTTTCGTGCACCATCTATTAAGTTATCTTTCTATTCTTGCCTTAGGATCAGTTTTATGGCATAATGAAAAGCCTAAATTGTATGGCAGTGCGCCGTACGATTCGCCAACAGCCGAATATCCAACATCTGATTTACCGGCATCTGATTAGCCGACAGTTCCCGTTGAGCCTTAATGACATTCTTGTGGCGAGAGAGGGGCTTTTGGTTTCATAGTGAGGACTAGTAATGACTATAGACCGGAGAAGACTTCCGAGAGTTTCAAACGGAAGAAAATGTGTTGAAATAGGCCATACCATTTCCAGCGATTGACGCTTTTTCTTCGTGTTCTTCGTGATTTTATTTTGATAGGAATTATACTGAAAAGTGCATGGGGAGGAGAGAAGGTTAAACTACTTCACTTAAGAGTAACACAGTGAGGCTTACCAACTTATCATCCGCCCTTCCCTGTCCAATGATAAAACCAAGTTAAATGAAGCACGAATGTATATATATATATGAAATCCAAGTTAAATTGCATAAGCAAACACGAGTGTGATGATCGGGGTTCTAATTTAGGTGCACGAGTTACACGAATTATCCAAAAGTATTGTAGAAGATGTTCAAGTATTCAATTATGTATAAGTGTGTTATACTCGCATCCGTTCAGGTGATCCAGATTATTAGGCACGATGCAATAACTCGTACGCGGATTGCCGCTAAGCGAGGATGACTTATCTATATGAACATGAGTCACTGGCATAGCCATAAAGGATGGATTATAGTCTTGAGCGAGAATGGCGTACAACGAAAGAACACGGGGCGTTACATGCCATTCTGCCCGAACACGAGACTACTTAGTCTTTGAGTGAGAATGACGTGCAACGAAAGAATACGGGGCGCTATATGTCATCCTTCCCGAACACGAAGACTAACACGTTGTTCCGTCCGGATCTTATCGGCCCCGGTGACCGCCCGCAGGAACCCATTTAATACCTTATGCACAAGTTGTCCGCGACATGCAAGTCTTGGGTCTCAGATTCACGGCATTCATGACACGACATATTAATTCTTGATTCTTGTTCAGAATGAGTATGCTCCACGAGCTGTAATTCTTAATTTACTTGATATGATTCTCGTTTAGAGTTAAACTTGACATGATGCATTCTCCCTGGTTCGGTAACTGCCTTAGTGATCTAACGGTCATGAATACTTGCAGGTTCATATTGCACAGAAGGACTATTTGATAGTCTTCTGGCTAACTAGATGTATGCCCGATATGAATAGCATTACTGGACCGCGACATAAAATTATGTGACAAGCATTAAAACGAGGCAAACGGGTATAAGTTATAATGTAAGCAGACAAGCATGCGTTTGTTGGAAACATAAGCATAAGAAAAAATATTTATAGTCTACCTTAGAACATAAGCCTTTACGTTAGCACCGGTCTAAGGGGTAGTGAGAGGAGTAAAACCATACAAGGACATATCGGGTGACATAATCCATAGGGCAAGTAGTGTAAACATGTGAAACAGTGCACTACGAAGAGTACATATTGATCTACTCGAGGCAAATCGGGGTCTACTTGCACGAAGCTAAGGTAGCATGTGAGGGTCCAACTATAAACCAAGTTTTATTTTTATGTTCTAACACAAACAATACAAGATGAAATTATTTTCTTAGCTAGGTGCGTTGTATTCTTTATTAGCATGCAAGGGATGATTCACCTAGCGACTAGCATATATCGTCCATATTTAACTGTACTGGCTAAGCAGAGACAAGTTCATTGTAGCCACCCATCTTAACGATGATTCTTCTCGGTTGAGCGATACTCCGAGCGACCTATTGAAAGTCTAAGTCTGAACTCCAGAAGGAACAAGCCTGGAATCCTTTGCCTCAAGCGAGTCTTCTCGCTGAGCAAGGCGGGTCGTATCATTGCACTTGCGCTATTTGAATCTGCTATCCGCTTGAACAAAATGGGTCATTATATTATACACCACTCAAAAAAAGTCTCGTCCTTGAGACTTTCTCAGCGCAAACTGTTCTATCGCAACTATCGAATCTATCTCAAGCATAACAATCAGTACCACTAGATCCGTTCGAATATAATTTTCTATTTGTTCCTTATACCGTATTGTGTGTATGCTGGGTCTGTCTTATTGAATGACTCTATCATTCAATCCAAGCTCTGACTCGGTCTTTACTGCGCCTTAGCACGAAACATATTGCTTAACGCAGGGTATGTTATGATCAATCTTGAATAATGATCTATGGTTGAGGCAAACTTATCCAAATTGTTATACTCGTCTATGCGAATCTAACATATTCACTTTAACTAGCATTCGAGATCAACATATCGCGAGTTTAGATCATGCACATATTCAAAGCGTCATTCGAACATATGCATGTCAACCAACTTAGTGATAGCGAAGTCTTTGCACTCGAGTTCAATATATCATTGAGTCTTGGATCGTGCACACGTTCAATGCGTCATTCAAACATATGCATTTAACCAAACTTATAGATAGTAAAATTAGACAAGTTACTTGCGAAAATCTCAAAGGTTATTGTCACTACCACATTCTAAAATAGGGATATTTTTGTTATTTTTATTTATGATAAGTATTGTGTATATTTTATTTTATAAATAATTACAGGATATATATATATATATATATATATATATATATATATATATATATATATATATATATATATATATTATATTATGTTCATTAAGCATGGGTTAGTGGACTAGATCTAAAACCTACTAGACAAATCCCTAATCTTTTATTTAGCATTTAGTTTAATCTCTCACATAATTTACTAAACCCCCCTGACCAAATATAGGATTATGGATTAAATTAGTATTATTCAGGATTAATTATTGGGGTTATAATTCACTACTATGATTTTTATTCAATTATTGTACCTTACCGCTGCTTCGATATTTGGAGCGCTATACTAGCTTTTGCTTTCTAATAAATTTTACACCCTTGTCCTAGACATGTCAGTCTCCATTCTGACATTTGTGTAACTCATAAATACCATCTTTTGTGCTTTATTTTAGTCGCATAATATTCGTTAAAAATATTTATTTTTAAATTCAAATAAATCCAACTTTGCATCTTTGTCCGTTCCAATCAAAATTGGAGACACAATCTCTACCCGTTTTGGGCAACCCAAATTATGACAATATTCTATTCTGAGTCTACTATGTCCATGACATTTGTGTCCCACCCAATTTTAATTCTATGCACTTCTAATTAATCTAAGAATACCATTTACACTAATTTTAATTAAATTGGTGTAAGGACCCAACCCAACCCAAAACTAGACCCAACACCAACCCAAACCCCCACTCACACCCTCAAGGTTTATACTAAATACCACATACCCTTTTAACACACTATATCACACCAAATATGGTATTTTTTCTCATCCAATCCCAAACCCCATTATTTGTGCAATTTTCCAATTGTTAGGGGCTTTTGTGCAAAAAGACAATGAGGTGTCCACCTCCCATTGGAGCTAAGCCATGAAGAACCCCCCCTCATTGTTGATCGGTCACATAGATTCTCCCCCCCCCCCCCATTTTGAGTGTACTACACTCTAACTTTTCCCCCACCATCATCCTAGCCCTCAATTCAAAACCTACACCATCTCCACCCTCCATTCCTTCATGTAGAACCTTCTCCCGTCCCAAGGAAGCATGTAGCCGGCCCTAATCCAAAGGCCATCCCTCTCTCTCTCTCTCTCTCTCCCCCCTACATAAACACTTCTCCATTTTCTCTATTTTTTAACAGCCAACTTTAATATCCCACCCGAACCCTAAAACTCTTATTTTCCGACTTCTCTTCCCCGACCGTCCCGACCAACTCCGACCCTCCTCCGCCGGCTCGATCACCACCATAATTTCTTCTTCTCCGAGCATAGTCACCACCGCCACCACATCCTTCTTCCCTGACTTTCCTTCCCGAAAATAATCACAGCAACCATCTCCGACCATCGCACCACCGCCTCCATCATCATCTCGGCCATCACCATCATCTTTCCCGACTTCTCCTTTCCCGACCGACAACCACCGTTTCCCTCACCATCACCCCGATCACCTCGACCACCATAGCCATCAACCACCGCACCACATCCACCGTCACCTTTACCTCCTCCGAGCATAGTCACCGCCACCACCACAATTCTATTTTCTTCCCCGACTTCATCATCAAAGCCACCGTCACCTTCACTCCTCCGCCGGATCAGCACACCACCGCCTCCATCACCATCACCACCATCATCATCCTTATGACCACCGCAGCCAGTCGACCACACCCCGGTCACCTCGATCACCACCATAACCACCATTCACCTCCTTCCATCACCGATAAACCATACCCCGCCCACCACACCTCGATCACCACCACACCTTGGCCATCACCCGGTCACCACCATCAGCATCTCCACCATCGTGACCCGCTGTTACTGCTGACACTGTTGCTACTGCCGCCGTTGTCCACCCGCCGGGGCACCGCTGTCGGAGACCGACCTCCACGGGCCATGGACGAGCATCACCCCCTCCTCGGTCATGAGCACACCTAGGTTTGCACTTGTCCTCCTTTTCCTTCATGTTGTGTTGTTGCATGGACACTGTGGATTCATGAACCCTACTAGTGTATATGAGTGCATGTATGAAATAGTATTTGGTGTTAGTAAATACTCATGGAAATTAAGTTGTTAGTTGTGGGTATCACATATTCCTATATGTTTGTAGAGATCCAGGATATCCTAGCTAGTTTCAGTTTTTGGGTAATGTTGAGTATCCTGGGGTATCAGTGTGAGGTAGGTGTGTATTAGTATAAAATATTAGTGGATAATACTAAGTAAAATATTAAGGTACTATATATATATTAAAGTATTTTGGTAACTCACTGTCTTATGTGCACACTACCTTCTAGCAAGGACATGTGTTAGTGTTACACGAGATTTGGAGATGTAAACATATTTTGGTAACTCATTGTCTTGCTGTGCACGGTATTTCAGGATATGACACTTGTATATTTTAACTACGCGCAAACTCGACCCTGCTAGTTGACCAGTTATAACCCCTATTTGCATTAGTTTCTAAGTACAGTATAGTTGTACTTATGTGCGTACTAGTGTAACGACTGATGTTATTATATTATATTATATATATAGGATCGTTGGATCGTTCGTGCGAGACTTCGGGAGCATGATATTGGTATTGCCAGCTCAGGACCACAGGCGAGTACATTCTCTGATAATTTTTATTATTTGATAATTTCTATAATTCAAGTACCTAGAAATGTTACATCTGATTCTTGACACTGTGGTACACAGACTAGTATATAGATTGGATCTTCAGTCATGAGATGTTACATTGGTTATCGTATTGACATTTTATACGATATTGATATTAGACATTGTACATGGTATTATTGTTGGACATTGATCGTATATCGTAACGTGTCATGGTTGGATCCACTGTACTAGTTGGGGGCGAGGGAAATTGCTAGTGAGAGATGCGATCATATTCTTATTGTAAATTGTAAAATATTGTTAGTGTTAATTATTTGCCTCATGTATGATTAGCCAGGCCATATAGCGATCGTACAAGTTCCCAAGCCGATCACATATCAAAACTAGTATTTCAAACACTTAGAATAGTTACAGTTCTTCATTTCAGTTTCATATACTATATTACCCTGTATATGATAATGTAGTTCCTTTCTCTTCATTTCATATATGCACTGGCTATACCATATTGTCTACATTGCCTATTTTCTTTATTTTTGCCATTGCATCTATTTTATTATTTTCTCTCAATATATAGCATCATCTATTTATTATTTTATAGTCCTTGTCAATTAATTGGAACTATTATCGGGTTGTACTTTGCTCCAATCCTTACTGGATATATTTTTCAGACTGCAACTTAGAGGACTGGTGTCCGACATATTACGGACCACAGGGAGAGTAGCTGCAGCCTTGGACCTTGTAGCTTTGGTGTGATTTTTGGGAGGTCTAGCCGGGATTACTAGTTATTCAGTTAGTTTCTTTTAGCAGATTATGGTACCGGATTTATTTTCGGCATATATTGAAACTTGGATGTTATTGTTTGAAGTTAGATTATTTTGTTTTTTAGACTTGTGTTGTTTTCGATTATTTTTCTTTGATATCTTATCGTGCTTTAGTTTTGTGGTTGACTATTTTCATATTATATTGTAATATCTGTGTCTCCTTATGGAGTTGAATATTCGTGTGAGGTTGATTAGATAGTATTATGACCTAGACATCGTTCTACCGCCGATGCTGCGACATAGGCTGGACGTACCCACGTACTCGTGTTGTGATTAGCATAAAACATCATAGATATGCTATCACACAACTTGTTGATGAACATGGGATTAGTATTTCTCAACCAATGGACATACAAGATGAAGCAGTTCAATTTTATTCAGAATTGTACAACCCGGAGGATGGAGATATCGTGCCTATCATAAATATTATATGTAAAAAGTTGGTGACTAGAAAAAGTAATCAACTATTACGGGCGTCGATTACTATAGAGGAATTGACAAAGATAATGAAAAATACAGATCCAGATAAGGCACCAGGGCCAAACGGATTTAATAGTAAATTCTTTAAAGTACACTGGGAGGAGCTGAAAGCATCGATAGTGGAAGTGGTGAATGATTTCATGAATAATAGAAAACTACTAAAGGAGGTTAACCATACCTTCATCTCGCTTATTCCTAAAAAGGAGGGAGTTGTCTATTTATCAGATTTCAGACCAATAGCATGTTGCAATTATTTGTATAAACTATTATCAAATGTTATGTGTAGGCGAATGGGACAAATAATATGCAGGACATAAGTTCCTCCCATTTGCAGTGTTCCTGTATCTCCGGAGCCAGGAGTTTATTAAGCATTTATTCTTCGAATGAGAAGTGGCCTGGTACATTATGCAAATGCAATGGAGGAGGTTATGTATAGATATGATCAACACGAAGGACATGGATGGGGTGATAGAGGAGATTAAAAATTTACAGAGGCGGGAGAGAATTGGTTCCGAGAGGCAAGAGTGTGGATAGCTGCAGGAGTATGGCATATTTAGAAGGAGCGTAACAACAGAATCTTCGAAGGAAAGAGTTCTCCTCCAATTGGGATTGTTCGTAATATAGATGCTGATGTTTCTTGTTTGCTAAGTAGTAGGGGCGTGAAGCCGCCTACATAATTGTTACTGGTCAGTTTTCAGTAGTATATATATATATATATATATACCCTAAAAAATATACCCTAATCATAAATTTACTATATAACAAGAATTCAATTAATATATATAAAGTCAAATGCCATACTTTTAAATAAATTAAAATAAATGTGAGTATATATATAGTGTCCCAATACTTTAGAACTTAAATAGCCTAGAGCAAGGTTGTGAAATATTTAGAATACTAGGAATTTATAAATAAAAAACATACATATACATATCACTGTCCAGGGATGTGTTTAAGTCTAAATTATCGATAATAGCCCAATTATAGGCCTTTAGGTAAAATTATGCATTTCTAATACTTATGTAGGCTTTGGTTGGAATTTCGGGTAAGTTATAGGCCGTATCGGACTCCCAAATCTATAATTTCATTTATGTTTCGATCATACTTTAGAAATACAGCACTATGCATGTTATTTGTAACAATTTAGGTTAAGTAAACTTTAATGCTTGCATAGGTATATGATTTTTCTAGTATTTTGAGTATGTCTTGGTCCAAGTTTATAATTTTTGGCAATTTTAACCTAATTACATTAAAATTCAACACACTCCTAGAATTTGATTCCATAACAAATCCCTAAGTTATGTAACTCTACTCTTCAAGAACTTAACATTAGTACTCTAGGTTCCCGGAGATGTTCAGACAACCAAAATAAGTTTATGTTATTTTTCTAGCAAGTATCGTTGAGATCGAGGTCAATTTATATTTTTTTTAAAAATAATCTAAATTTAGAATGATCAATACCTTATACAAGTAGGTTAAATTAGATAATTTTTGCTATTAAAAATATCCTTTCAAATTGCTATGTGTTTAACCTTTTCATTTACTATTATGTCATAACAAATTTTGTTTAGCTTGAAATTCTCGTAGTAGAATTGGCAAATATGATAGTACTATCTTGTTAACATAATGATAATTGAGGTAAGAAGTCGAGCTTCTTCTTAATTAAATTTTTTATTTATAATGTCCATTTATAAACTGAGCACGTTTTCAATGTTGAGTTGTTCCATCGAAGGGGTTGGAAACCCAGAAAATTATACAGAGGGTTGCTTCGGTTCTATATCTTATAAACTGTGAAATTTCAGAGTCCGAATACAAAGGAGATTCTGTCAAAGTTTTTAAGAATTTTGTAAGATAACCAAAATTTTGAATTCCAATATCTATAGATATTATCAAACCCTAATTCTAGGAAATTAGGTGTTAGTCAGACACGGTCTCTTGATAATCCTTAATAATAATTATTTATGGGCTGAGTAGTGAATGTCACGTCCCAATTCCGCAAGGGGCCGATCATCCTCGCTTAGCACCTTGCGTAATCGATCGTCCTCACATGTGCATGATGTCGTGCAAGACTAAGTTGCGCTTGCACAAGACCAAGTCTTTGAACAAGGACAAGTAGGCTATTCAAGTATAGAAGGAGCGACACGACATAACAGAAAAGTAAAGAACACAATGACATAAGAAAATAAGCTCTTTATCGATATTCAAGAAGTGTTACAAGCGGTGCTTGGCCGAGATTATAATTTGCTCAAGCTCTCTCTTCTTGATTATAATGACATCGTTCCATATATTACATCCATTTATAAAAAAGTATCTCAAAATATCTCGATACGGCTCAAGGCATCGACTCCAGATTTCTGGCTTCTGAGGATGAGGATATGTTATCGGTTCTTCAGATGATCCAGTACCTGTGAACAAAACTGGTGGGGGGTCAGCACTTTGGGAAAAGTACTGATGAATATAAAAGCAACGAACAGAAGCAACACTCTCTAAAATAAATACTAAGTAAGCATGTGATAAAATATTACATTACTAGTGATCTTGCTACTTTTACCTAGGTTAATTTCATGCAGTACATGATCAGAGTCAGTTTACTTCTTTCAAAAATATATCTTTGAAAATAGTTTGCACATTCAATACATTCAAGCATGCTATAGGGACAGTGTTCTATCGTGCAGTGCACATCATGTATCATGAGCCATATTCATTAACTCTTAGGAACAATAACAGTGATCTAGTAGACTATTCATTATAAAAGAGGCCAACAACATATTCATATTAAACATGCAAGTCTTATGAGAAGTTCGATAAGAAACATAAATAATAACTAGTGATCACTTATACAGTGATTCTTACCCTCGGCCGGACGGTTATCCCTGCAACAGACATACAAATTAGCAACAATTTCCATAAATATCTAAGTACTATTTCCTGCTCGTCTCTGCACCAAACAGTTATGTATGCTAGAAGGCTAACCTAACATGCGCCCTAACTATATGATGGTCCATGAGAAACCCATTATTAGTAGTGGTGTTATCACGGCCCAATCTACACCAAAATACGATCAAAATGGCTACTTTGACACGTGAATCAGCTAACTAATGACATAAACATCCACCTAATAGCGATGACTTCATTGTCTCAGGGTATTCTGATTAACCTCTCCCAGGCCGAACGGTTCCCAGTGCCCCAAGATACCGCTCGAGAGACCCCATACCTTGTGCACAAGTTGTCAGACCAATGCATGGATGTGCTCTTGTCAGATAATTCTATAATGCAAGCAAGCAATGATCAAGCAAACTTTTATCTCTTTTTCTTATCAATCGATCGATAGGTTCAATTCACGGCCCAGCACTGCACTAGTATACGCTCATACTAGCTGTTTTGACACTTTATTAAGCTATTCCCTGAACGAGTTCAATAATAAGTCTATGTTTCAAGCAGTAGTTATTTTAATACAAAACAAGTAAGATATCAGTTCTATAATTCTACCATGCAATATCTTATATTTCTATCTATCAAGCATACAAACATCTCTATTTTTAACAAGCATATAGTCCTACTATTGTTTAGCATATAATGAAGCAATATGTTCAAGCATCTTTTACTCTTCTTATTAGCATGGCAATAGTTCATTTGATAGCTATGTCCGTGTAACTTAGCATACAATATTCTATTCTTTTACTTAGCATGGCAAGAGTCTTTTTAATGACAAGTATTACAAGTTCTCTATTTAAGCATACATGTCCTCATTCTATCATTCTCATGCGAACATTCTCTACTTTGCAACAAGCATTATAAAAATCAGATTCATTATTAAGACGTACAAGAATCAGAGAATAAAGTTCTGTCCACTTACCCAGATCAATCGTCTTGTTTTTCGATCGGAGAACTCTTCGAGAAGGCTCCCGCTCGAGCCAAATAAGCTATATCTCTTGTACATAGTGACATTGCGGAGCGGGACACTACATACTTACCCACCGAGAAAAAAAATTGTCCTTGAAACTCAAGGAAAAACTTTCAATATCCAGAGCATCGATAGTCCTCATCCCTCTCCATCCTCAATCGAAAACTCTAGCAATCAGAACTCAATAAAAATCTAGCAAATTAGGAATCACATCTCTCAAGCAATAAAATAATCCAGAAAATTTTTGCCGGCATCTTTGAGAATATTTACAGATTCATTGTATGGAACGCACATTGCACGCGATAACGATATCAAGTGGCAATGAAACATCTTTAGTTGAAGCGAATCAATGGAATGGACAAAGGATCAAGTTGCTCTGATACCATTATGTCACGTCCCAATTTCGTAAAGGGCTGATCATCCTCGCTTAGCGCCTTGCGAAACCGATCATTCTCGTATGGGCGTGATGCCGTGCAAGCCTAAGTTGCGCTTACACAAGGACAAGGCTTTGAACAAGGACAAGTAATCTATTCAACTATAGAAGCAGCGGCACAACATAGCAGAAAAGTAAAGAACACAATGGCATAAGAAAATAAGCTCTTTATTGATATTCAAGAAGTGTTACAAGAGGCTCCGAGATTATAATTCGCTCAAGCTCTGTCTTCTCGATTATAATGATATCGTTCCATACATTATATCCCTTTATACAAAAGTATCTCAAAATATCTTGATACAGCTCAAGGCATTGACTCTAGATTTTTGGCTCCTGAGGATGAGGGCTTCTTCGGATGATCCAGTACCAGCGAAGAGAACTGGTGGGGGATCAGCACTTTGGGAAAAGTACTTGTGAGTATAAAAGCAACAAACAGAAGCAACACTATCTATAACCAACACTAAGTAATAATGTCATAAAATATTACATTACTAGTAATCTTGCTATTTTTATATAGGTTCATTTCATGCAATACATGATCAGAGCCAGTTTATTTCTTTTATAAATATATTTTTGAAAACGATTTGCATATTCAATACATTCAAGCATGCTAAAGGGACAATGTTCTATCGTGTAGTGCACAACATGTATCATGAGCCATATTTATTAACTTTTAGGAACAATGGCAGTGATCTAGTAGACTATTCATCTTATATAAGAGGGCTGCAACATATTTATGTTAAACATGCAAGTCTTATGAGCAGTTCGATAAGAAACATAAATAATAACTATTGATCAATTATACAGTGATTCTTACCCTCGGCTGGACTGCTATCCCTGCAACAGATATGCAAGTTAGCAACAATTTATATAAACATCTAAGTACTAATTTCTGTTCGTCTCTGTATCAAACAGTTGTGTATGCAAGAAGGCTAACCTAACATGCGCCCTAACTGTATGATAGCCCATGAGAAACCCATGATTAGTAACGGTGTTATCATGGCCCATCACTACACCAAAATACACTCAAAATATCTGCTTTAACACGTGAACTATCTAACTAATGACATAAGAACCCGCCTAATAGCGAGGACTTCATTACCTCAGGGTGTTTCGATTAGCCTCTCACAGGCCGAACGGTTTCCAGTATCCCAAGATACCGCTCGAGAGACCCCATACCTTGTGCACAAGTTGTCAGAACGATGCATGGATGCACTCTTATCAGATAATTCTATAACATAAGCAAGCAATGATTAAGCAAACTTTTATCTCTTCTTCTTATCAATCGATCGATAGGTTCAATTCACGGCCCAACACTATACTAGTATACGCTCATACTAGCTGTTTTAACACATGATCAAGCTATTCTCTGAACGAGTTCGATAATAAGCCTACGTTTCAAGCAATAGTTCTTTTAACACGAAATAAGTAAGATAGCAGTTCTATAATTCTAGCATATAATATCTTACAATTCTATCTATCAAGCATACATATATCTATATTTTTAACGAGCATATAGTCCTACTCTTGTTTAGCATATAATGAAGGAACATGTTTAAGCATCTTTTACTCTTCTTATTAGCATGGCAATGGTTCGTTTGATAGCTGTGTTCGTGTAACTTAGCATGTAACATTCTATTCTTTTACTTAGCATGACAATATTTTTTTCAATTACAAGTTCTCTATTTAAGCATACAGGTCCTCGTTCTATCATTCTCATGCAACCATTTTCTACTTAGCAACAAGTATTATAAAACTCAGATTCATTATTAAGGTATGCAAGAATCAGAGAATGAAGTTCTGCCCACTCACCAAGATCAATTGTCTTGTGTTTCGATCGGGGAACTGTTCGAGAAGGCTCCCACTCGAGCCATAAAAGCGATATCTCTTGTACGTAGTGCCATCGTGGAGCGGGGAACTACAGTGAAGTCTTGGATATGTAGGACACAAATATGTAGACACGTAAGCAAAACATAATTAAGTATAACATGTTTCTGTTGGAAGAAAATAAAGTATTAAAATTAAATCATATTCTGTATTTCTGTTATGTTCCATTGGAAGATAATAAAGTATTGAATTGTATTCTCGTACTTTATAATATTTAAATATACGAATCAAGATACATACTTACATCCAGCAGGAATCTATACAAGATAATAGAATAAGGATGTTTGTATCCTAGGTTAGTGCATTGGGCGGAGGGAACAACTTGAATCCTACTGTACGAAATCTCTGCAATATAATGTTTGATGATAAACAAAAGAATGAAACTAGGTTTATACAAAACCCTTTATTTGTTTACAAACAAGAAGAAAAAAATAGTACAATTAATCCTATATGAGGATGTTAAGTACAAAAAAAATAATTCTGGGAAAATATTGCTATAGGAGTCTGATCTGCGGTCGATTACTTTGTCCCTTGGACCACACGATGACGAAGAAGTGCTGTAGAAGAATAAGAAGAAGCTTCAAAGATTGCAGGAGGGATTAAACTCTCGTTGCCAAAGTTATCAATCAACACTCTCTATATGTACTCTCTCTGATCTCCTCTGATTTCGATCTCTCTTTTCTCTCCGAGCCTCTTCCCCCTGTTCTCCTATGACCGAAAGTCTCTATTTATAGAGATCAGTCACAGTAACTGACCAATCGGCATAAAAGCCAATTAGTGGAGAGAGTTGCACCTTTTACGCGACGGTTATAATAACTGCTACCCATGTCTGAATGATCTTCTGAATCCGCGTGTGACGCCTCATCGATTTAGGAGTTTTCGGTGTCTCATTATGAGGTAACGCATATAACTGCTTCTCGAAGACCATGGCATGCAAGCCACGTAGGTAACTGCCCCTCGCGTAAAGATAGTTGGCATCAAAGCCGAATAACTGTCTCATTGGCGTAAAAGCCAAATAGTTATCTTGTTGGCGTAAAAGCCAAATAGCTGTCTTGTTGGCGTAAAAGCCCAGTAGCTGTCTTATTGGCGTAAAATCCAAATAACTGTCTTGTTGGCATAAAAGCCAAGTAGCTGACTTATTGGCGTAAAAGCCAAATTCTGCGTAAAGCTTGATGCTGCATAGGTAATAGGTAACCAGCGTAAACTAGCCAATTATCCTTCCTGACTGAGGTCTTGAGCATATTCTGGACTAAATAGCCTTATCACGTACCTTTGCAAATATAGCCTGAGTTGGCGTATTTCGAGGAGATAGCATACGGCGTGCTCCTATAGTTGAAAATAGCCTGTTGGCGTAATATGCAGGAATAGTGACGTGAGCATATTAGCCCTAATTTTAGCTCTCCTAGTCATTAAAAGTAGAACAAAATCTCGTGCATTAAATGCAGAGATCTGCCCCTATCTTGCGCATTAACTGCAGAGACGTGCCTCGAGTTCTGTACGAAGAACAACTTTTGACGTGGCGTTTGGTTTCATCTCATCTTGAGCGTAAAGGCTCATTTCTGCCTGTGTAAAATAGGTAGCGTATCCCTTGAATGCGTAAAAATGACTTGTATCAAGGATATGCCACTAAACGACAGTCTGGGGCTCTGTACAGAATCATCATTACAGTCGTCCTCTCGATCGTCGTATAGTACTCTTTGTCAGGAGTAAGTTTCACTGTTCTGTCTGACAAGTTCATTCGAGGAATACGAAGAGTTCCTCGTACAACTTTACGCTGCATTAAAAGCAGACATAGTTTACGCCGGAGGGGCGATGTAGCAACCTTTTACGCCAAAACAGGCTTGGAGCGCTGCTTTACGCGGGCAGCACTGAAGTCTTGTTTTACGCATATAGTTCTGAAGCTTCTGTTTTACGCATGCTTCATGTATGTTAGGGGTTTTACGCGTATAATTCCCAGTGTATTTTTCATGCTTCTACATATAATAACAACAAAAACTGATCAGTCTTTCCCCTCCTTCTGCAAGGTCTTGTAAAATGACTGGGTGATGCTTAGCTCACTTACCTATACTTGAATTCAGACATATCTATTTTGATTAAAAATATCAATTAGGTAAATCAATTATTATATCAATTACTCACAATGTAAGGGGTTGGACACTAAGCACCGTGCAATCTTTAAACAACCTGATACCTTGTCATAAAATTATTGCTAAAAAATTAGTCAAGTATGAATATTCAAATAGTTATTCTCCAAATTACATTATCATATAGGAAAATTGTTTGTGATTGTGAATTTTTATGACAGTAGTAGAATGAACACCAAGGAAATTACCATAATAGAATTTAGTCGGATTCATATTTCATGTTAACACTATAATGAGTCATAGAAATTAATTATTCTATTCCTTCACTTTGTAATTCGAGAATTCAATTCTCTCTCAAACTATCATTTTATCTCATTTTATTTTTTTGTCCTTGACTGAGGACTTGCATACCGTTTGACAACCTAGTATTGTTCACTAGATTTGAAGGATGAATCTAAGAAACATGTTGGGGTTTGGGCAATGCCATAGCCGGTTTCCAAAATGGTATTGTAAAGCCTTTCGTGTACTAATTTTGAGGGATTCCAGACAGAAGTCCTTCGTGTACTTCGAGGGGGATCCAGATAGAGTGGAAGGACTCGATCCAATCGGGTATTTTTCCTCTTTCAGAGTAAAAAAGCACTCATTCGCGTACTTTTGCAAATTTTAACAGACTAGTGAATGTACGCGTATGTAGAAGCATGAAAAATACGCTGGGAAAAGCTACACAGCCTCTTGATACAGAGCAGCGTAAGCAGAGGCCTTCAGAGCCATCAGGCGTACGACAGAGTTTTCTCCGCTAAAATACAGCGTGAAGAATAAAGCTCAAAGGACCATCCGCATAAATGCAGTACGTCCAGGCCGCTCCAGCGTGAAACAGAGTTCTTTATCGCCTCCATGGCGTAAAACTCAACCGCTCTCAAAGCAGCGTGATAGCGTATGAGGAACGCTTCATCTTCCCCGAAATGAACCTGTCAAGTCACGCAGTGAATCTGACCTCTGACTCCTGACAAAAGGTGATGCACGGCTACCCAGACGACGGCTGGAAACGATGGCAGACCTCTCGGGACGCGTCCCACAGTATGATGGCGGATCTCACCATTTAATGCAGTGGATTTGGTAAAACATCACCAAATCGTCGTTTACCGGAGTCCCCTCAGCATAAACCGCTCTTTTGCGTACAAGGGAATACGCCGCCCTATTTTACACAGGCAAACATGAGCTGTTTTACGCTCCGCAGCAGACAAACCGCCTGCCACGTTAAAAGCTGCACTTCGTACGGGATTCGAGGCACGTCTCCACGTCTAATTGCACAGGGCGGTGACAGTTTCTCTCAAGACACGTCTCTGCGATGGGTGCACAAAAGGCCTGCAGACCTTCGAAACACGCCTCCGCATTTAATACATAAGGTGATGGCAAATCTCTGCAAGAGATTTGGTTATATCTTCAAAAAGCCGTAATTCCGGCTAAGGCGTCCACATCAGCACGGTGTGCAGCGGCTTCTACGCCCATTCAGGATCTGTGCTCAAGCGGCTTCTACGCCCATTCTGGCACGATATGCAGCGGCCTCTACGCCCATTCAGGATCTGTGCTCATGCGGCTTCCACGCCCACTCAGTCTCTACGACTACTCGGCTTCCACGCCCACTCAGTCTCTACGACTACTCGGCTTCCACGCCTACTCGGCTTCCATGCCTACTCGGCTTCTATGCCTGTTCGGCTTCTATGCCTGTTCGGCATCTATGCCTGCTCGGCTTCCATGCCTGTTCGGCTTCTATGCCTACTTGGCTTCTATGCCATGGTGACGGACATTTGGCTTCTACGCCAACCTCTTCTACACAATGGATACCTACCCGCGTGGCTTTTATGCCATGATCTTAGTAGCAACCATACGTATTGTGTCCCCTTAGTTGGACCCACGTCACCCGCTCAGTCAAAAGATCATCTATACGTAGGCATTGGTTACTTTAACCGTTGTGTAAAAGGGTGCTGTACTTTCTACTCCTCGGTTGCTACACCAACGGAGTGGTCACTGTCACCAAAGACTCTATAAATAGAGGCCCCTGTCAATGGGGAACAAGGTCGAAGAAAATTGGTCAAGAAACCGATATCAGATCCCAGGTCAGAAAATTTGGTCAAGAGTACCAATACCAGATCCAAGGTCGACAGTCGGAGAAGATCGAACAAGGAGGAGAGAGAGAGAGAGAGCCCGGAGCTCAAGCAAAGAGCGGGGATCGACGACTTCGGCATCGTGCATCCACCCTCTCCTGCAACCTTCGAAGCTGCTACCTGTCTTCCACGGCACTTCTTCAATATCGCGTGGTCCAAGGGCTAAAGTGATCGACCGCAGATCAGACACCTATAACAATTTATACCCAGATTAAATAAATTGTACTCCCACATCCTCGTATAGGATTACATTGTACAAGTTTGTTTGTAAACCAAAGGGCGCGGGTTTCGCACAAACCCCGTCATTGAAATACACTTTCATCCTTTCGTTTAATACCACAAACAAGATGGCAACTCTGCTGGGGATCGTCTTTCTCTTCTGACGAGGAAGTAATTGCTCAATGCGATGCGGTATCTATAGGAACCGTGAAGAAGACGCTGGTCGTTCATTTCGACCAGTCTGCTTACGAAGACATGCTTCGAACCGGGGGTAGCTCTCACTCTCTCTCCGTCCAAGACAACAGGAAGCTGCGCAAAGTGTGGATGCCCAAGACATCCTCAACCATTCCTGTGGACTCTCCGATCTCTCCGACCAATGAGGTGGTAGCATCGCTCCCTCCGTGCCTGCACGTAAAATTCAGTCTTCCGCTACGCGCGGTACAGACAAAACTTCGGGCAAGGCCTCTGCGCTAATCCAGAAGTATCCACTGCGCTCTACGCGTAGGAACCAGTCTCCCGCTATGCGCGGTACAGACAAAACTTCGGGCAAGGCCTCTGCGCTAACCCAGAAGTATCCACTGCGCTCTACGCGTAGGAATCAGTCTCCCGCTATGCGCGGTACAGACAAAACTTCCGATGGTGCCTCAACGCCAAATCGGAAGAACAGATCATGCTCCACGCGCGAAACAACATCTGACTTCTACGAAAAATAGATGAGCGCGGTGATCTCCGCGAGGGGAAGCAAGCAGGTGAATATTCAACCTCTCGGCCTTTACGCCAGCAAGAGAATAATCTGCCTACCCTCCGGATTACGCGAGAAGCCGATGGCCGACTGAGGACCTCTTCAGCTTTACGCCAGTCTGAGCGAATCTCCAAATTACGCCAGGCGAAGTCCCGCGGCGTAAAGCAAGCTCCGGTTGCTACTCCTGACCTACGCGAATGCCTAGTCCAGAAGCGTAAGGAGAGGAGATCTTCCAACATGTCTATTATGCCCCCCAGAGAGCAATGTTGTAATAGTCATAAGATTATGATTGACTGCTGCTGTTCTAAAGCAAAACGGTCGGTCTTCGACCGATTGAGCTACTCTCAGTCTTTTCCGGAAGAAGAGCACGCGTATGCGTCCGTGAACATGGCTTCACGCATACCCAGAAGAAGGTCGAGCTCGAGACGTCATCCCTCTGGGCCTCTGAGCCGAAGAAGATTCGAAGACCTCCTCTGGAGCACTGAAGCTGGGGTGTTCCAAAACACCCGGGCAAGGTCACAGCAACCAGCTCCGTACTCGTCTGATTCCGACGCTGGTGGTCGCCAATCTCCCAGAACAGATGCTGAGAGTGTAGAGTCGACTTCTGCGACGACCTATACTAATCCTTCGATGACGCCCAGGGAAGTGGGAGCTTACGCCATTGAAGACGAACGCGAGAAGGCTTTAGGAAACGCGGAATAACGCATCACTGTGCTAGAGACATCTTTGAAGCAAATGCAATCCGTAATGGAGAACATGCACCGGATGATGCTAACTCAACACGCGACTGCCATGGCTCAAGCGTCGGTCCCGCCAACTCAGATACGTATGGGGGTGGACTTACCACCATCCGACTCAAGCCAAGAACCTGCTCTAGATCAAGAGTCAGCAGTCCCTCCGCTTCCAACTGAGAATCCGATGCAGGCAGTATGAGAGTTGAAAGCCCAGTTTGACGCCTTGAGGCACAAAGATCAGCTCAAGAAACTGGGAATCAACCAGCCTTACCCGGCTATCTGGAAGAAGTCCCTTTTCCTCCGAAGTACAAACCTCAGACCATGGCTCTGTTCGAAGGAAAAACATCACCAAATCAATACATGAACTATTTCAGTATGATGACGGTGTTGCTACAAGGGAACGACGCCCTCCTCACTCGGGTGTTCAAGGGCTGCCTCTCAGGAGTAGCCTATCAATGGTACCGTAGCTTGGCGGACAACTGCATTACTTCCTTCGAAGACTTCAAAGCGCTATTCTTCACACGATTCTATGAGGGTGGAATGGACATGTCTATGTCCTCCCTCATTGAAGTCAAGCAAAGGGAAAAGGAGGACGTTCGCACCTTCGTCGAATGTTTTCGTCAGGCCACCTTACAAATGCCTCCAGGAGTTCCAGACTCGGCGTTATTAGATATTTGCAGGAAGAACCTCCTTCCTATAGTCTCGGTGTTCACAGGACCATATCAGTTCCATGAGTGGCCCTCGTTCATCGTCTCGGCAGTGGCCACCGAAGACAACAGTCGCAAGGCGCGCGACAACGGCATCATGATCTCCGCCTCCGACAGAGGCAAAAGGCCATCTCCCAGCGGCGACCATCCTCGCAGCTCCAAGGGAAAAGAAGCTCTGACAGTCAATACGTCCAGACAAAAGACGGCGGCGACCACGCAGACAAAGCCCGGGACTTCCAGGCTCGTCGAGGTCTACTCTTTCGATGACGACGATATCCCTAGTATATTTGAGTGTCTCGTCAAAAGTGGCAAGATTACCCTGCCGGAGCTAAGGCGGCCCCAAGAGGTCGGCAGTACCGACAACCCCAAATACTGCATCATCCACAGATACGTACACCACCCAACAAAGTTGTGTTATGTACTGAAGAGGAAGATCCAGGGGTTGATCGATGCTAAGGCCATCACCCTGCACGACACCGAGAAAACGGTCACATCCAACATGATCTCTCTGCGGTTCGGTGATCTGCCTCCCCAAGAAGTCATGGATGGTATCACGCCCATTTTCTGAGCCACAATGGACATCGTCAATCTCCCTCCGGCTAGGGATCAAAATCATAACCTGGTACCCCTGACCACCCGTCAGGGCGAGATTATGTGGGTTCATCCAGATTTGGTGTCAGAGCTCGAGGAAGAGACTAAAGCTACGTCCAGGAGGAGCCCAAAGTGCAAACCATGCCATATGGTCACAAATTTTTCGCCATCAGATGAAGACGAGGTACTTGCTGCAACCCGGTCAGGGAGAGCCTACCTCAACGACTACGGAGCAAGTCAGGAGGATATACCGGCAGACGTTTCAACTGCCAAACCTGCAGGGCCAAGCCCCGTCATACCGGAAGCCAACCCTTCAAAACCGACACCGGCGGACAAAGAAAAACAAAGAGAAGTGCGCTTCGATAAACCTGTGAAGAACATTCCGAACAAAGGTTTTGAGAAGCCGTATAACTTCGACATCCTAGCCCAACTGGCTAATATGCCGGCCAGGCTCTCCATCTTCGAGCTACTCAGGCTCTCCCAAGACACTCGTCTAGCCCTGAGTGAAGCACTGATGCAGGCGGAGGCATGCTTGACCCAGCTCAAATCTTCCGACGAAGAACCAGTGGCGTGCCCTCAATGCCATAGTGTGATGGAGGTGGTCCCAAATATCACCTTCACCCAAAATGACATGATGTTAAAACATAACAGGCATGACAGACCCCTCTATTACACCGGGTACATCGGTTCCATGGAGGTTGATCGGATTCACATAGATTCGGGATCATCGATCAGCATCATCCCGCACAGTCTGCTCAGACCTTTGAGGATTCCTACCAGCGAACTGGCTTACACCTCCACTACAATCGTAGGATTCAACACCGGAAGAAGTAAGCCGTTAGGGAAGGTTCGCCTGAGGATCCAGATTGGCAACCTCAGATCGGTGGCCACATGTTACGTGATCGATTCAGAGGTATCCTACAACATCTTGCTGGGAAGACCGTGGATCCACGATCACAACATCGTTCCTTCAACTCTACATCAATATCTTAAATATGTAGACCCCCAAGGGATGGTACAAACGGAGGTGGCCGACCTAAACCTATTTAAAGGAGTAGAGTCCTACTATTCCGACGCCGTGTTGTACTCGCAGGACCACACGGAAGAAGTGGCGGGCAAGACAGAGAAGGAATCCCACCGGGAGCCAGTAGAACCCTCTGCCGCACTACCGCTGTCAATCAGAGTGAAAGGATGAACCACTCATCCAAAAGCCATAGAGCCCATGGCTATTCACCTGAACAGATCCAGCTCGGGGAAAAGAAGCAATTCTCCAGCGGTTACTCTGAACCAGAAGCCTCCACCTTTGGTCATCAACCTTCGGCGCGACAAGCAGCCGACCGATGTAAACACGACCAGGAACGGAGTTCCAGATGGCAATAAACATCCTCTTTTCCCGTACATTAATACTCAGATTCCAAATCAGGAACCCACTCCCCGTGACGAGGTAGAACCCATAGCACGAAAGTTCTTGGAAGCTATGGACTCCTACCATCCGCATATCTGGGAAGTAGCGTCATCATCCAACGTCATCACAACGTATGGACCGCATGAAGATTCTATCTTCATAATCCCGCCTACCTGCAGCAGTCAGCGTCCAATAGTATTCGGCCGCATGCGCAATCAGCCAGCCATCCAGGAAGATTCTTTCGATGACGATACTGGGAAGATGCAGGTTCACCGATACAGCCCTCAAGCGCTGAAGATCATGCAAAACATGGGCTACGACTTGAAGCGAAAGCCGGGCCTCAACTACGGAAGAGGCAGAAGAACGCCGCCACGCGGCGACCCCCGCTAGCAACAAACTCATTTCGGGTTAGGGTATGCCACCTCCCTTACGGCTTCCGCATCGGATAAGGACATCTTTTCCTCCTCCTGGGATGGCTCGTCACCCCCCGACTCACCTGATGCTCTCGAACAAGCACTATCAGCAAATATGGTGATAACAGATCCCTCAGAAGCAGAGGAACGAGATTCTGAGCCGTTTGAGAATGACTCTTGGGCTCAGCAAATGGATACACAGTGGGAATTCTGCTTCGAACAAAGGGTACCTCCAACCAAAGACGAAGTTATCCAAATCGATGTTGGGGGCGAGCTTTCGCCAAAGCCGACATTTATCAGTGACAATCTTCCACCAGCCGAAAGGGAAGAAATCATACAGCTGATAAAGGAATACGTCGACGTCTTTGCATGGGATTATGGAGACATGTTGGGCCTAGACCCGAAGGTGGCTACTCACAAACTCAACATATTGGCTGACTCAAAGCCTGTGAAGCAGCACCAACGTCGGTTCTGACCGGACATGATGGACGTCATTGAAGCTGAAGTCAAAAATCTGATAGCCTGTGGGTTCATCCGGGAAGAACAACATCCCGACTGGGTCGCCAACGTTGTCCCAGTCATGAAGAAAAATGGAAAGGTACGTATCTGCATCAATTACCGAGATCTGAATGCGGCCTGCCCCAAGGATGAATTTCCTCTTCCCATCATGGACATCTTGATCGACAACACCTGCGGTTTTGAACACATGTCTTTCATGGACGGGTTCTCAGGATACAATCAGATCAAGATGCATCCTGAAGACGAAAAGCACACTGCCTTCCGCACCCCGTTGGGAGTATATTGCTATACGGTCATGCCCTTCGGACTTAAGAACAACCTTCACATAGAACGCAGCCACGCTGTGAACACAGATCCCCCCGAGAGGGACTGGAGAAGTCCCTTCATAGATTTCGTCGCATACGGAATCTTGCCAGAGGACCCCAAAGAAGCAATATCCGTCAAGAGACGATCATTACGCTTCTATTTCGATGCATCTTCACACTGCCTATATCGTCGAACCTACGACGGACTGCTATTAAGATGTCTCTCAGACGACGAAGCACAGCAGATTATCCAAGAAGCTCACGACGGCGTATGCGGAGCGCATCAGCCCAGTCCTAAGCTACAGGATCGTATCAGGAGAATGGGCTACTACTGGCCCACTATGATCACAGACGCGATCAGCTATGCAAGATAATACAGAGCCTGTCAGGTTCATGCAGACTTCATACACCAAACGTCTGAATATCTACATCCTACGGTCGTATCCTGGTCCTTCGAAGCATGGGGTATGGATATCGTCGGTCCCATTCACCCGTCTTTCTCCAGAGGCCACCGGTTCATACTGGCCATCACGGATTACTTCTCCAAATGGGCAGAGGCGATCCCTCTAGCTGAGGTAAAAGCGTCTGACGTGATCAGCTTCATCAAGCACCATGTCATTTATCGCTTTGGGATTCCTCGAAGGATAATCCATGACAATGGGCCTCAGTTCATCAGCCAAGCGTTTCATCGATTTTGCGATAAAAGTCGTATACATAATATTGCCTCTACGGCATATTATCCAGCTGCTAATGGTTTGGCGGAAGCTTTCAACAAAACCATTATCAAACTCCTGAAGAAGTTCATTTCTTCAAACAAAAGAGACTAGAACGAGAAGCTGGGCGAATGTCTCTGCGCATACCGCACAACGGTACGGACACCTACAGGTTGTACCCCCTTTTCACTGGTCTACGGGAGCAAGGTAGTTCTTCCCATCGAAATCCAGATCCCGTCGCTCAGGATAGCAGTGACTAGTGAGTTGACTCGAGAAAAGAATGACCTGTCAAGGCTCCAAGAGCTTGAAGGATTAGACGAGAAACGCCTACAAGCTCAACAGCGCATCGCGCTTTACCAAGCACGCATTTCCAAGACTTTTAATCATAAAGTGAAGGAAAGAGTGTTCAAAGTCGGCGAGCTAGTTCTAGCCGTAAGAAGACCGATGATTCTTACCCACAGAAGTAAAGGCAAATTCCAACCCAAGTGGGAAGGCCCTTATGTGATCGAGACAACGTTCTCGAACGGCGCCTACAGGATAGCCCAGCCTAATGGAGACCTGTTAATGGCTCCTATCAACGGCAAATTCCTGAAAAGGTACTATGCTTAATCCCCCCTGCTCGGGTGGGACATAGCAAAGCCCTCAATTCTGACAAAACTACTTCCAAAACGCAATTAGTAGGGTTACGCTCTATCATGTCCGTATGACCTCTGAATAGATGTATCCTGCTAAGAAGTTTATCGGGAGTCTATCATGTCCATACTACCTCTGATAACACTCTCACCAAAACCGGTCATTTACATTCTGAAATGATGGGTCCACAAAAGTCAGAAAAGAGTCGCCTTTATTTATTCCCGAGAGGGAGGCAGAATTACATCTGGGCAAGCAAAAAGGGGAAAAGGATACATCATGATAGCGGGTGAGTCAGATTGTGAATCTGCCACTCCAGCGCAGCTATCCTCTCATTCCTAAGAACCAATGCGTCGGCACGAGCCTGCTCCAACCGTGCCTCGGGAGTGTCCGTGAGGGTTAGATCAGCCTTTGCCCGAAGACAGCCCGCGCGAGCAGCTTCTGCACGGTCCAGCTCCCGTCGCGCTGTGCTCAGTCGACCGGACGCTACGTCTAGACCTGCCAGCGACTGAGAAGCCCACTCCTCTGCCCGAGCAAAATTTTCCTTCAGCTTGGAGACCCTCGCTGCATTCCCTTCATGCTCAGAGCGACACCGCGTCTCAACGGCAAGAGCCTCTTCCATGACAACTTTTCTCCTATCCACCTCCAGCTTATGCTTCTGGATAGAGTTGTCTAGGCTTTCCACCTTCGTAGCAAGCCGTGCAGTCATGAGGTCGAACCGAGCCTGAACATCAGCATCGAGACCCCGAGTCAGCTACAAATATTCGTTAATAGGTTGCTCTAACCCATTAACCACCGCCTCCAGGGCGTCAGCTACCCCAGGATCGCCGAGCTCCCTGATGACCCCGATCAAAGCAAGAGAAGTCTTCCTCAGGCGCTCAAAATCCAGACTCTTCGCTAACACCATTGACACCATCGTTCTCAAACCGGTGTAGAAAAGGCTGGTATGTTGCTCGGTCAACGTAACTAGATCCGACTGAACGCCGGGAGCGCCCGCAATGTCAGCAAGTCCCTCTTCAGGGATGATTGCAGACGAGGTGGTCACAGCCATCGCATTGACACATGGCTCAATCGAAGAAGGTACGGTAACGGCGGTCGAAGTCGTCACCACACTCACAAGAGGCAAGGTCACGACGACGTGTTCATCCTCCTCTCGAGGTAACGAAGCTACTCCAGGCGTACTGGCCCCCGAAGCCACTTCCTCATCAAAGACGAACGCCTCCTCGTCAGAAGCCCGAGCGGAACCAGAATGCGATTCAACGCTATACTCCCCGTGGGCGCTATCCCCTGAGAAGAAAACGAGAAAGTCAATATCAGTATGATGACAATCTTTCTCAAAGGAGACATAAAAACGAAATTTTACCCGGAGCCAACGGCATATACGACGCATCTGCAGTCGATACAGCTAAACTATGCCTTAATGACGCAATACGAATCGTCATGCCTGGAGAAGGAGGTGGGCCGACCGACATCGCCGAGAGTTCTGTCAGGCCTCCACTAAGACGTTGTCGAAGTTCATCGGCCGGAATCTCGCCAGGCGCGCTCACTAACGCGGCAGGAGTCATGCCCGCTGCTGGCCTCGGGAAAGATTCTCCCATCTGCCTCGTCCACACAGGCAATCTCGCTCCGCTACCTGGAGCAGTAGCCGCCACAGCCACCTCTAACGAGGATTCTCCTGCATCGACGACCGAAACTGTAGGAGGCCCCTCTCTAGAAGGCGAGGAACCTCCAGCCAAGGAGTCATCCCCGAGGTAGGGAGAGGCAGGCTCACTCCCAGGAGCCGCAATGCCAGGAATGCGGAGAGGACGAGCAACCGTCTCCTTCCTCCTCTTGCAAAGAGAAACTTCCTTCAGAGCAGAAGCCCGTCGCTTCCCAGAAGGGACTACCAAAGCCCCCGCAGGCAGAGGCACTTCGCACCTCGGCACCGATACCAGAGGCTCGTCCGGAGTGCCAGACTCCTCACCTTCGTCCGAAGAAACCAAAGGGACGTCAACTCTTCCCCCAGGCTTGGGAGAAGGCACCCGGAAGCTTCCACGCACGTCGAAATCACGATGGAAGGTGTTAATCGCCACGTAAAACTGGGCGTAAGAATGGAGAATGCGAAGCTCCGTGGAGGTTGTAACGACAGGCACAATGAAGGTTGCCCTCGTACAACTCATGAGGAAATATCGCCACCCTCTAGCTCCATCAATGAGTCCGCCCCTGGACCTAAAGCTGGTAACGGCATTGCCCACATGCAGCTGATCGTACCCAAACTGCCTGGCAAATCGACTAGGCAAGTAGGGCTCGAAGAAGCAGTGATCTTCGCTCCTGTACAGCAGATGGGAGGGTCTAATACAGACCAACCAGTTAAAATCTTCCGAGGAAAGGTCAGTTTTCTCTCCACCTGAATCCTCAAGTCGCACCCCTGATTGATTGCGATGCACGGGGGGAGCAGTACAGAGGAGCTTCCAACCGTGGCCGAGGTTCAACACCAGCCGGCAGTCTAAAACTGTGCTCACATTCCAGGAGGAATCCTTATAATTCAGCAAGAATATACCCCCCGAGCTGCTACCGGACCCAGGAGACATCACCCGGGGATTGTGGAGAACCAACCATCCCATCAAGTATAGGTATGGTAACTCCACCCTGGGAAAACTCTTACGTCGAGCTTCGTCGACGAGCAACCCGTCAGTTATGGCTCTCAAGCTAGCCTGTATATGGCACACCATGGCAGAAAGGAAGCCCAGTCTTGCCCCAAACACCAGGCGCACTGCCGGCCACAGGATGTTCGGTGAATGCGGTCCGCGGACGCGGTACCTGGCACCACTACTCGACACAACCATATGGAGAGAAAACCAGCCAGCTGGGCTTCCTTAGACAAAGGCCTGCGACAACGCCTCAAGTAACTACAGGCCTTGGTGCCTTCCGGGTACTTTCCTACCCCCTCGACAAGAATCTGGTCCGGAGCTTCAGCCTCCTCCATAAGAGTCTCCACAACCTGGGCACTAAGCATGCCCAAACAGTTCACGGGCTCATTCTTGCCACCCGAGGCTTTCTCCGACCTGGCAGCCCCGGCTCGGTGGAAGAAGAGGTAGGACATCCACTTGGTGGTGTGAGCCAAATCAGAAGGCTCGTTATAAAAGGCGGTGCACGCGAAGTATTGACACATCAGCTCCTGATATACTTCCGCCACCCGAGGGTCCAAATCCTCCAACTCCCGGTTGGTGGGAACATACTCTTCATATGGAGTATCCCCCATCGGCAGTCTCGAGACAACTGCCATCTCGTGGAGCGCCAACCCCAACTCCCCCAGTGGAGTGGCAAAGGTTCCGATGAGCGGAATGTACCGCTCCATCAGCGCCAGGAACAAATTGGGGTTCGGAGGCAACCCGACGCTCGTCGTACTCACAGCGGCATATAGTCCAATGCCCTCCAACTCTCTTTGGAAGTGCTTCAAGGCCCAGTCAACTAGGCATCTCCATCGGGAGTTCGTTGGGGCGATCCACCCATTGCACCGAGGATTCTCCTTGGGATATACCCCCCTCGACCCATGAAGTCGTTGCAGAAGGTCGGCAATTGGACCGGCTGGATCACCAAGCTATCCTCACTTGGAACACTGCCCGGGCACAGTCCTCTGAACAACGTCACAACGCCGGAGGGGCGACTGACGAATGACCCCTGGTCAGCTCCTTTCAGATGAAAAATCTTCCCCGGCTTACCGTGAAGATCAGGAGTCAGCGTCCACGACATCTTTCTAGGATGCATCGCGTGGAAGAAGGCCGAGATGGGATAATCCCTCGGCATCGTTGGCAGGTACAAAACCAAATTCCCGGCTGAGAAGACCCAGGGCTCCCTCTTAGGCTTCATCTGGGACTGTTTGTCGATCATGTCCCCAAAAAGGAAAGCCGGCTTTACGTACGGCTCCCCGTCTACATAAGTCAGAGGCTCCCCGTTGATCATGCTCAGCAGCATTCGCTCGCCCTGAGCCGATATTAAGACCCTCCTTCCTTCAGGGTACTGGGGTCCGGAGATAGGGAAGGACACGGGGGACAGATCCTCCAGGTAGTTCGAGTGCAGCATCCCAGCAGCGGAGCCCATCACCTCGGCCAGTGGAGACTCACCTAAGTCAACTACAAAAGTGCAAGAAAAATATGTCATCACAAGTCTTGCACGAACATACGGACCGAAAGAAACAACAGTCTGTGCTCTACGCAGGATTGTGCAAATCTGGCAATTTTACGCCGGAGGTCCCCCCACAAGCGTAAAAATTCAAATTTTACGATATACCCCAATTTTCGGTAGCCAGAGCTTCTACGCTCAGAACTACAAAAATATGGAGTCTTTACGCTGACACATTAGAAATGTGGGCGTAAAAGATGAAAATGCCTCCGTGCATCATCTTCCTCAAGAAGAGGTTATCAGCACAGAAGACGACCTAGCGCGGTCACGTTTAACGTGTGCGAAGGATTTTTCGTCATTTTTGTCACCCCGAAGGCTTTACCTCGAAGATCGGGTGCACTGCTCGTCGGCGGGACACTTCGCTCAGAAGGAAGTTCGCCTTGACCGACCAAAGACTCCCTCGCTGGGGCGGAAGAATGAGAAGAGGAACCTATACCCTTTCCCTTAGCGAAGGAGGTTTGTTTCGACGCCATTTTCTGAAGATTCGAGGGAACGAAGAAAACTCGAACAGTCGAAAGCTCTCTTTCACAGAAGACGGATAAAAAGTTTCTCTCTCAGAGAACTTGGGATATATATAGAGTTCGGGCCGACTCTTCGAATCCTCAGACGGACTCCTCGAGACCCTAACCAAATCTCGCAAAATTGAATAAAGGGTTATGATTGGATGCCACGTCAGACCACTAACCTTGAAAGACGGACAGTCAGCAAATTTGAAAAGTTTTTTCGTGCAAAGACGGTTCAGCAGGTCCTACGCTGAAGGAGCTTTCTACACTCGACAGCAACAAATCTACGGTTTTACGCTCGCAAGCTATAAGTCTATAGTTTTACGCCCGGATGCCTTTGTGCTCAGTAGCTTTTACGCTCAAGAGGCCACAAATCTACGACTTTACGCTCAGCATATACCAAATAATGATCTCACGCTCGATAGCGCTCAGTTTACGCTAAGAAGCAACAGATCCGCAAGACTTCACGCTCGGAGAAATTTTCTTTTCAGGAGCTACAGATATACATTTCTACGCTAAAGGAGCTTCCCACGCTCGACGGCTACGAATCTACAACTTTACGTTCGACAGCTACAAGTCAGGTTTTTGGCCCGGATGCCTTTGTGCTCAGTAGCTTTTATGCTCGAGAGGCCACAAAACCCATGACTTCACGCACAGGAACTATAAGTCTACGATTTCACGCTCGATGGTGTTCTACGCTCACATGCTACAGATATACAGTTCTACGCTAAAGGAGCTTCCTACGCTCGACGGCTACGAATCTACAACTTTACGTTCGACAGCTACAAGTCAGGTTTTTGGTCCGGATGCCTTTGTGCTCAGTAGCTTTTATGCTCGAGAGGCCACAAAACCCATGAATTCACGCACAGGAACTACAAGTCTACGATTTTACGCTCGACGATATTTTACGCCCGGAGGCTACAGACTGATGATTTCTCGCTCCACGACTTTCCGTATATTCGAACGGTCCCCAAGACGGTCAATTACAGGAGTTCACACAGAAGATACTCCTCCTTGGCCTCAACATATCCCAAATACCCGAAACATACAAGAGTTTAAACATTGAGAAATTACTCTTCTCGGGTCAATTGGAGGTTCATCCAAACTCCAGTCTGAATACCTCGTCTATCAAAAGATGGCAACTCAGTTTTTGACAGCCATTCCTCGACCCTGTTCCAAGGGATTTTCGAGAAGTCACTCTTGAAGGCGAAGACTGAACAAAAATTCTGTTTATCAGAAGTTCAGAGCTCTACGCGGTTCCTCAGTCCCAGCAACAGGACAGTTCTAAGATGTTCAAAATGCTCTACAGCGTTCTATGAACTACTCGCTATGCGTAAAGGACAGGACCTAGCACTCTTTCTACAGAGTCGGCGTACTGATTCAGACGTATTGAAGCTGCACATATTCAGATTTCACAGCAACATATGGCAAGATGATCATATGAAGAAGAAAGACGATTTTTATTAAAGATCAAAATCATGATTACATATGAGGGAAATCCAATCTACAAGGGTTTTCTTTTCATTTTTATGATTACATATGAGGGAAATCCTATCTACAAAGGATTCCCCGTCATCGTCCGAAGATCACACCGAGAAGCCGCTCTGACAGGGTCTCGCGCCGGTGATGGTCTTCCTCTTCTTCCAAGAAGGTGATCAGTGGCAGGAGGATACAAAACTGGGCAGATGACCCATCCTCCAACAGAAGGAAAGCAGAGTAAATCTGCTTGCCTACTAACCACTGCCACTCAATCCGGGACAGAACGAGTCTGTCTGACTCTCGTCACCGGAGGGCATCGAGAGAAGGCGCGGCATGCCAGCCGCCGTGGTCAAATACGACCCTTCCTCTCTCCTGGGGACACGCCATACAAAGTTGCTGATTATCCCGAGCAAGGGAGGCTAAGATATCCTTCCATGATCCATCGTTGCAGTGGACACTTGCTCGAAGATGCCGTCTTTTTCGGCTCCTTACACGCTGGAAGAACATGATCTCCTTCTTCCTCAAATCGACCCGGCGAACTCCGGTGATCATCTCTGCATGGTGATGGAGATGTGGGGAGAACAGGCTAACTCTCCCAGCCTTTTATAGGCAAAAGAGATCACAACGGTCCCCCATAAATCCGCCATAAAGTCTGCACCGACCGTTTCAACGCTCCACTCAGAAATGTTTCGAGTTACGAGGGGCCATTCATGCTTCGTTCAAATCGTTTTAAATTCCAAGGAATTTAAAAGCTCTGAAGGGGGTCTTGTAGAAGCATAAAAAATACGCTGGGAAAAGCTACACAGCCTCTTGATACAGAGCAGCGTAAGCAGAGGCCTTCAGAGCCATCAGGCGTACGACAGAGTTTTCTCCGCTAAAATACAGCGTGAAGAATAAAGCTCAAAGGACCATCCGCATAAATGCAGTACGTCCAGGCCGCTCCAGCGTGAAACATAGTTCTTTATCGCCTCCATGGCGTAAAACTCAATCGCTCTCAAAGCAGCGTGATAGCGTACGAGGAACGCTTCATCTTCCCCGAAATGAACCTGTCAAGTCACGCAGTGAATCTGACCTCTGACTCCTGACAAAAGGTGATGCACGGCTACCCAGACGACGGCTGAAAACGATGGCAGACCTCTCGGGACACGTCCCATAGTATGATGGCGGATCTCACTATTTAATGCAGAGAATTTGGTAAAACATCACCAAACCGTCGTTTACCGGAGTCCCCTCAGCATAAACCGCTCTTTTGCGTACAAGGGAATACGCCACCCTGTTTTACACAGGCAAATATGAGCTGTCAGACAAACCGCCTGCCACATCAAAAGCTGCACTTCGTACGGGATTCGAGGCACGTCTCCACGTCTAATTGTACAGGGCGGTGACAGTTTCTCTCAAGACACGTCTCTGCGACGGGTGCACAGAAGGCCTGCAGACCTTCGAAACACGCCTCCGCATTTAATGCATAAGATGATGGCAAATCTCTGCAAGAGATTTGGTTATATCTTCAAAAGCCGTAATTCCAGCTAAGGCGTCCACATCAGCACGGTGTGCAGCGGCTTCTACGCCCATTCAGGATCTGTGCTCAAGCGGCTTCTACGCCCATTCAGGATCTGTGCTCATGCGGCTTCCATGTCCACTCAGTCTCTACGACTACTCGGCTTCCACGCCCACTCAGTCTCTACGACTACTCGGCTTCCACGCCTACTCGGCTTCCATGCCTACTCGACTTCTATGCCTGTTCGGCTTCTATGCCTGCTCGGCTTCCATGCCTGTTCGGCTTCTATGCCTACTTGGCTTCTATGCCATGGTGACGGATATTTGGCTTCTACGCCAACCTCTTCTACATAATGGATACCTACCCGCGTGGCTTTTACGCCGTGATCTTAGTAGCAACCGTACGTGTTGTGTCCCCTTAGTTGGACCCACGTCACCCGCTCAGTCAAAAGATCATCTATACGTAGGCATTGGTTACTTTAACCGTTGTGTAAAAGGGTATTATACTTTCCACTCCTCGGTTGCTACACCAACGGAGTGGTCACTGTCACCAAAGACTCTATAAATAGAGGCCCCTGTCAATGGGGAACAAGGTCGAAGAAAATTGGTCAAGAAACCGATATCAGATCCCAGGTCGGAAAATTCGGTTAAGAGTACCAATACCAGATCCAAGGTCGACAGTCGGAGAAGATCGAACAAGGAGGAGAGAGAGAGAGAGAGAGAGAGAGAGAGAGAGAGAGCCCGGAGCTCAGGCAAAGAGCGGGGATCGACGACTTCGGCATCGTGCATCCACCCTCTCCAGCAACCTTCGAAGCTGCTACCTGTCTTCCACGGCACTTCTTCAACATCGCGTGGTCCAAGGGCTAAAGTGATCGACCGCAGATCAGACACCTATAGCAATTTATACCCAGATTAAATAAATTATACTCCCATATCCTCGTATAGGATTACATTGTACAAGTTTGTTTGTAAACCAAAGGGCGCGGGTTTCGCACAAACCCCGTCATTGAAATACACTTTCATCCTTTCGTTTAATACCACAAACAGCGTGCTTTAATCTTTCAGAGTGAAAGGAGTTTGTCTCTAAGGGACTCATGTCTGGAACTTCGCGTACTTCGAGGGGGTCCAGACAGAAGTCCCTTAGAGAGCAAACCCTAATCACTCTGAAAGAGGAAAGCACGCGTACATTAAAAAGTCTGTTGAAACTTATAAAAGTACGCGAAGGAGTTCTTTTTCACTCTGAAAGAGGAAAATACCAGGTTGGATCGGGTCCTTTCGTTTATTAATTTTGAGGAGATCTAGACAGAAGCCCGCCATTAGCAGGTCCTCTCAGACAAAACTTAAGAATGAGGCATAGGTATTTCAGATTCATAACAAAGTAATGTATTTTCTTGACATGGCAAGAGACTACCCTATGTCAGCATTTTCTCATGCCACACACCCAAGGAGGATGAACTAGGAGTTAACTCCCTCGATTCATGGAGTCAAGCTTGGAAAGATCTGCCATAAGCGAGACAACCAGGGCTAGAGTATCTTCTACAGTACTGTGGGTGGACATGTCGTTCTTATGCGGGGATTATTGCCCGGGTTCACGTCTAACGAAGATTCATCCCTTATAAAACCCTATTAGTCACAATTTTTTGCTAATCTTTTTACTAAGGCTGGAGGGATATATCCTGTAAAGAGCCTTAGACTTACCGGGTGGGTCACCAACAATAACAGGTGCGGGAACCGACTCACTGTGTGGATCTTGAAGAATTATGAACTGGAGATAGATCAGATAGGGCTTTATAATGCCGTTTTGGCAATCGACTATGGCATTGCCCCAAACTCCAACATATTTCTTGCCCTGTGGAGAGATATAATGTCCGTTCTGGGAATTTTTTAACCCTTCAAGGCAAAATATGACTTGCGTTGCACGAGATGCATGTAATATCTGATTTACCAATGGAAGAAGTCCTTTAGGAAGAATATGTCCCCCCAAACAAATAACTCCAAGATCTGGCTAGGAAGGAACCCGCCTTGTGGAAGTGTATCAGTAGTTGATGTGCCATTACTTGGCGTGCAACCACTATTACAAACTGACTCCGGCCGGTACAGTTTACACTAACAAGTTGTTGGTTTACCTTTTCATGAACCTGGCTAAGGATGATAAATCCAAGGATGAGCGGGATATAGAAATTCAACCCATCCAACCCTTAGACCCCGATTTGAACGATGAGCTGATGAGAGAATTTAAGGCACTAAACAAGCATCAGGATGACGTTGCGGGAGTTTTCCCAGCTGGGACGTACACTTATAGTTATCTTCGTCAGACTCGCCAAGCGATCTCACGGGAGGCATTGTTGGTCGGCTTCTTTTCCCTTTGGTTACGACGACGAGTTGTACCCGAGAATTGATCAGCGGACAGACTGTATCTTAATATATTGTTCTCGACAGTACATCTAGTTTTCGGGAACATGTTAGTCCTACTTCCAACAATGGTTTGCCGATTAAATGCCGGCCTGTGGGCATTTACTGAAGGTCTACTCTTGGACCCCGTGAGTCATCCCGATTATCCTAGAATAGAGATGCCACTCACCTATCTGATGGGATGGATATTGCTTCATAATAATTGCCTGATGGCTCCGAGCTTAGAGACCGACGACGCCACAAAGGGAATTTTTATTTGCAAATAAAAAAGTCTATATGGGAGGGTACCTCTGTAGTTGCGACCAAGAAGGCTTTGAACTTGGGTACAAGTTGGAAGTTCTATATCCTCCCTCCTGATGTGGTGCCCAAGCATAATGACAGTACCTTTATTGACCAGGGTAAGGATAGATCTGACTTGCCCCTCAATATTTGTTTTCGGTTTCTCAACATTTGGCCTTCCCATATGGTGTATAGATATGATGATTATTGCTACCTCAAACCATATCTGCCTAGCCATTTTGTAAGATAATTCAGCTATGACCAACTACACGCTGGGAATGCTAACAACTGCCTCTGGTCTACTGGAGGTCTGATTGATGGAGCACGAGGGTGGCGATACTTTAGCATGGGATGTACCGGCGCCAAATTTACTCTGCCCTCTCTTGATGCTCCCTTGAACATCTTGCATTCTTACTGCAACTTCTTTGATTGGTTAATAAATTTTACTGAGATTTTAACTTGAAAGGTAGTTTTTGGCTTACAGCAAGAGCTGCTGCTGAAGTTGAAGTGGAGGAAGCCAACCCGTTAGTTGAGGAGGAGGATAACGCCCCTATGTACGAATCACTAGAACTTTTTGGGGCTGAATCAAAGGATCCTATTGTTCCCTCTTAAACATCTCTTTGAAGACCAAGAAGCACAAATGATCGTCTCCAAAAGGGCATAATCCTGTTGCAAAGAAGACTAAGAAGCAGACAACTCCCTCAAAGAAGAGTTTGCTTACCTCCTTCATTGATTCTCTTTCCTAGGATGATCAATGTGGGCCATCCCCTGGATCCCCAGCTATGGAGAGGATTACTACCTCTGTTCCCACTTCAACTACTATGATGGGCACTAGTTCTACAACTCCCACTCCGACTACTGCAGCGGGAAAAAGTTCAACAACTGCCACGTCAACAGATGAAGAAACAGGCATCTCTGTTTCTCCAACAACTTTTGTTGATCTTGTCCTTGAAGCTGCAGCTCAATTTGTGCTGCCAATTGCATTTTCCCCTTCTCGATTATCTGGCTCAGTATCGCATATAGCCATGAAAGAGAGTTAGGCTGCTCAAGCCTCTCTGAGTAGATAAGACACTGTTGCGCCGATACATTCAGATCCTCTAGTGAATAATATTCGGGAGGAGGGATCTGTTGGCCAGCCACAATCTCAAGCAGAGGTAGTTGTGGCTGAGTCAAAGTCTCCCACTCCATCTAGAAAAAGTTTATTCTCTTCACCGACTAGCTCATCTGGTGGAGCTGGTCCATCTATTAGTTCATCAGCCTTGTAGAAGGTTGACACTTCTACCCTCCTCCTGTCATTACTGGGGAGGCCACTACAAAGTCGTTTCCCCTGATACTACAGAAACCAACTTCTCTGGATCTCAATCGATGGAGGTAGACCCTACCCTTGCTGCTGTAGCAAATATGCTCATGCCAATTACTTATATTCTTCCTGAATCATCTGGCATTATGCAACATACCATTGTCACTAAAGTAGCCCATACTGCTTCGATCTACTTTGATAAGGAGATAGAGTAAGTAGAAATAGAATTTACTTCTCCTAGAAGAGAAGGATCACCCTGCCAACAAGCCGAAGAAGTTGAGGTAGAATCTACAGATATGGTCTCGCATACAGAAGCGGATACCACGATGTCAGACGTAGATATGGAAACAAGAGATTATGATGTTGTACTCCTCAATGCCAACACAATACAAATAAAAGCCTCTCCCTGGCAGACTTGAGGGGCTCTTTGGAGAATCAGTCTCCAGAAGACCCATATATACCGGTTGGATCAGGTACGTGTCTCTCTATCACTCCTCGTTCCTAGTATACATATTTGGAGTATATTATCTCTTGCTTGCGTGTTAATTAGGTTGCATGAGACTAAGTCCATTCTTTGGTTCAACATTGATTCATGGTTTATCATGAGGATAGGACTTGGTCATGGTTTGAACCATGGTTCAACCCAACCCTACCTATATATATAAACCAAAACCTCTCTCTCTCTCTCTCCCTCTTCATTATTTCTTTTTCTTTTTCTTTCTCTCTCTTAGGTTTTCTCCCTCCATAGGCAAGTACAACTTGCATGAGAAATGGAGAAACCCTCTATATTATTAGTCTATTATGCTTGTTGTATGATTCTCCACATGTTTAAAACTTTGTATTTTTGGTTTTGATGGATGGTTTAGTGTAGATCTATATTTTAGTTAGAAATTTTTTATGGGTTCCATGAGTTTTCTTGGTTTTAATCTCTAAAAGCTTATTGTTTTCGAAAACTTGTTGTTCTATGTTGAAGAGCAATTGATTTTAAGTGATTTAGAACTTTACTTTACTAGATTTGGACCCCTGACAAAGTTTACATGGAGGAAACCAACTTTCGGTTTGGAGTTTTCCGCCATGGCTGAACTTGTTGTTTGGAGAAGATGAAGTGTTCATGCGGTCAGCACCTATGCGGCAGAGAGTGCTATGCGGCCTGAACTCTTTGCCGCATATACTTTCCATCATGCGTCCATCTTGTGCATGACTGATTTTTACACCTGTATTCTGGAGCTAAGTACTTAAAAAAGGTCTTAACGATAAAACTCTTCGTATTTCATTCGTTGAACGAACAAAATTTTTACTAAGTCCGAGAAGCATCCATGCGGCAAGCAGTGCCATGCGGCCAATTGAGCATACAACAACGAGCTATGTGCCTCTCTTTGATGCATGGCTCTGCACCGCCTTGGCTCATCTTTTCATAATTTTGTCTTTTCCTTAGCACGCATTTTTATGCTTTTGTCTTTTCCTCTAACACACTTTATGGCTTGTCATATCGGTCACATCTGTCACTTCTCTGACACGCCTTCATTAATCGTCACTTCGACACTTTTTTCGAAGAGTGAACTTTTGCCTTAAGCCATGCGGCCAAGTTTTTCATGCGGCCTTGATCCCATGCTGCACCTTGAGCATGCGCCTGACCTTCATACGCCTGACTTCCATGTACGTGTTATCCTTAGTGACCCCATGCATGCACTTAGTAATTTCACTTGGGCTTAACTGTTTTATTTGGAATATTTATTATCATATTCTATGTGGTTAATCATGGTATTCCTGTTTGTGTTATTTTTAAGAGAATGGATTTAGTGACTAGACTAACATGTAATTGGACAAGACTACATATAGAACTAAAACTACGTGATGAGGGACTCACCCTCCAGATGTATAACATGAGCTACATGTACAAGTGATAGTTACTCATGTGACCAACTGATAAGCTTGGTAATCTCGACTCAATTTCTGTATCCGTGCTGATACAATTATTGTGTTCTAAGTGTACATGATCTAAATGTGCACTAAGGTACGACAAAACATGTTACGTGTTGAGTGATTCCATGTTTAGGATGTGCATTGAGAATTTTTCCTACAATTAGTGAATAAATGATACTATAATATTTTTTCCAGTACGAACATGATATACTAGTCAAGTACTAAAGCATGACTAGGATATTGATTGAATATTGCATACATGCTCGGGTGAATCCAGATTGAACTTCTGATCTTTATATGGATTCGTATCTAGCGTGCCCGTACCTTATACGATATCTTAGGAGAAATACTCATGTAGCCACGCCTTGAGATTTTAGAACAATATATGGTTAATTAGGCAACAAAAATATGTAGACCATGGGGAGAGAACGGTATCCCGAGATTATGCCAATAAACCTTCCCACTAGAGATTCATCCTTGTGCGTTGGAATGGCCACCACAAATACTGTATATTATCCGCCTAATTAGAGTGCAGTATCTGACCTATTATAAATATGCCGAGCCATTCTCTCCCTATCGGAATATTGGAACCGCTAATACCGTGATCTAGCGTAGTGGCCATATGGGAAACTAGTACAATTCGTGAAGTGCGTGTATAATAAATTATTGGCTCGGTTAGCCCATGTTCGACAATGACGTGATCCGAGGATACCTATTATGCATTATTTCTTAGATAGCCTCATACTCCACAGATAAAAAGTCGTACAAGTGATTTGTCGTTGTATAACTTGAGCTTGGTTGTGATTGTATTCTTCTTCTCGTAATCTAGGGACATAGACTATCATAGTGTGATGGTTCAACCCTTGTTCTTGTTTGGTTGTAGGATTGGGCCATTGTGCATGATAAACTATGAACCAAAATTATGACACATAACCTATATATATATATATATATATATATATATATATATATATATATATATATATATATATATATATATATATATATATATATATATTGAGTTTTTGTTTCTTTATTTCTTGCCTCCTTTGTGGTACTTGCTATTTGGGGTCTAACCCCAATGGTTTTGCATGGCCGGGTTTTGATCCAACACCCGAGGATCCAACGTACTTTCCTCCTACTCATGGCGTGCACCAGAAATATGGCTGTCGAGGATAACGAGTGGATTTTTCTTCTTCCCTGATCATCATTGTAAATTTTATCTTTTGGGGGTTTAGCCACCGTCACCTGTTAGCCGGTACGTCTGGACATTTAGCTTTCTTACATGATTGTATTAAATCAGATTGTAGCTGATCTCGGTCATGTACTTTTATAACTCTACCAGCTTTTTATTTTGTATAGCTGGTCTTCAGAATATTTTGAGAAAGCATTTGAGAAACCTTTCTGCGTTATCATGTATGTTCTATATTTGTTGTTCTTGTTTGATTGATTGAGACATAGATGGTCGTGTGACCCTAAGTGACTTGATTGTAGTATGCACCCCCTTGTCTAGTTACAGCCATGATCGTCGTATGACATATAATACCTTGTGCGGGGTAGCCGACCATGTCCGTCTCAGTATTCCGGTACTGGGACGCGACACTCTCCGTCCTTTCTATACCATAAGTCCTTGTATTGCATTCCACGTTGTCATATGCCTTTGCGATGACAACCCATGCTAGCATAAGCCAAGGTATTATTCATCCTTTTAGCTTAAAAAGTTTATCTCAAGATTTTGTTTACTAATTATGTTGACACTTTTGCAGGTTAGAAGATCCAGACAGAAGTCCTTCGTGAGTGTAATAATACATTATAGGTAATGGGTCCTATAAAAAAAACTTTAGGGTATCAAGTTGCAAAACTGAAATAATTTAGCTACAATTCAGCCAAAATATATTTATTGGAGTAAGAGTCGTAAAATATATATTTAGTGATTTCAATTTTGCTTTTCTATGATGCAAAACGTCTCTTCACTTTCTATTATATTTCTAAAACAACAACTTTTATATTTTCGAAATAGCAACAAAGTTGTTTGGTAAGAGCATCCACAGTGGGGACACTCTATACCATACTTCAATTTTTTTGAAAATTATATAAATTACTAATTTTGGAGTATCTTCTTGATTTTAGCACACAATGACACACTCCAAATAACAAACAAAATCCATACTTTAAATGAACCTCCTCTTGTTTCTCCTTTTTTTTCTTGCTGGTGGATCTAGTTGGGTTAGAGCATCCGCAGTAGGAGTGATTTCAAGTGCTATATTTTTTGCTTTAGTCAAAATTTGTAGCAATAAGGGACTGCAATGTGCTCTTGCCCACACTTGAAAATGTTAACAAGCCAAGAGACTCCAAATTTTAAACATGCCCTAGCAAATAAATAGTAACCCAACTAGGCCCACCAAGAAGGAAAAGAAAAGATAAAAAGTATTAATTAAGGGAAATGAGGAGGAAAAATGAAGAGAAAAAAGGGATTAATTTAGATTATAGATTCGATGTGTTATTTGGAGTGTGGCATTGTGTGCAAATATGAAAAGGACACTCCAAAAGTATTAATTTACACCATTTGTAAAAAATTTGTAGTATGGTATGGAGTATTCCCACTGTGGATTCTCTAATCTATTCACTTGCTATGTCATGCCCCGATCCTGGAGGACCGAAAGTTACCACTGGACGTGATGTCATGCAAGCCTAAGTTGTGCTTGTCACGCCCCACTCCCAAAATACCGAGGGACTAGCCACGTGGCAATGGCCAGCAGCACAACTCCAATGGACAAATCCAATTTAATGGACCCGTTAGAGTGCACTTAAGCTGTAATAAATAAAAATATAATTCTACACCATCTATCTCAGTATTCTAATCTCATCCATAGAAAGTAAATACAAGTCAATATGATAGACCAGTTAAGATAATAGATAAAAAGAAATAGTCCATCATCAAGTCAGCATAAGTAGTGTCTCGGGGAACAACCTGACACAATAAAGGAAAGAGAATATCACCAATACAGATGTCCTTGTGTCAGGTCAAGATATGAAATAACATTAAGCATAGATAACTGAGTAAGTAACGAAATACTCAAGAGAAATCCTCTAGCACAACCTCGTCCTCTAATGCCAGTACTGCTCCAGCATCAACTCTTATCCCGTAAACCTCGGGGTAAACCTCCTCTATTGTACCTGGGGACATAATCCGGATCCAGGTCCTCCGGGGACATAACAAGGTACAAGAAACACTCAAGCCAAATAAAATACAATAATAAAAATAGATCCTCAGGGCAAGCTATGTAACTAACTATGTGAAATACAAATGAGAGCATCACTAGTACTCAGGCTGAGACCACTACAAACTCTGTGTCGGGGAGCTCGTAGCAGCAAGAATATCATGTAATGGGCTAAGCTCTGGTATAGAGACTAAAACACCTCTAATAATAAAGTATAAATGTATATAATCAGCCTGTAGCCTGTGTGTCTCTCTGTCACTACCGTATTTTCTAGGAAAGGATATTTTGGTCATTTCATAATTAATTAAATATGGTGCATGTTAAATATTTATTTATTGTACTATTTATTATTAGCATGTTAGATTATTTTGGATTTGTGTTAGTGGACATAACTAGTTTAGATTAGATCAATGGACCAATATTTAATTCTAGTTAGAATTGAGCCCAATAATAAGCCCATTCATTAGGAGGGGGATTAATTAAGTTAAACCCAATAGACTAGAACCTTCCCTCCTTAATTAATTTTTTCATGAGAGGCCCCAAGGGATATTTTAGACTTAAAATAGTAGCTTGAGGGAGGGGGCAAGTGAGACCTATATAAAGAGATGAAAACTCTCTCTCTCTTCATTTTTTATTCCAAATCTAGATCTAGAATTTTCTTCAACCAAATTCCATCAAATTCCTACCAAATTTCCACCCAATTTCTTCCCAAATCACCATTGGAGACTAGTAGATCAAGGATCTAGAAGGAGAAAGTAAGGATCTACAAAGAGGAGCAAGGATCTACAAGTTGAAGGCTCATTTCACCCAAATTGGAAGTTTTATTGGGAATCCATATTCCAATAGGTACAATTCAGTCTTTTCCTTTAATTAGACTTTAAATCTAAGATTTAACCATAAGAAATTAACCCATATACATAGGCTACCCATAGGATTTGGAATTGAGTTCATAAGAGGCCTATTGAGAAAGTTATGGTACTTTTTGTGTCAATTTTGGGAGAATTCTGATATTAACACTTGTTGTGTTTGTCAATTGGTCCTATAGATCAATTTGGCACGTGTTTGTGTGTTTGTGGCTAGTGTCATATCCACAATTAGGTATGTGTAGGCCGTATCCCAATAATTTGGTAATATGTGTTGATTTTGGGGTTTTTTCTCCGACACGGGATTTTGAGCATGTCATATTTTGATACGGACACGTAGATATGTAATTAACTCTTCGTATTATTCATATTTATTATTTTAGACTTGCCCCTGTCCTTCGGCGTACGTTTGGTTGTGTTGTGGACTCGTATCGTAAGCGTATCATAGATCTAGTGTGATACGGGTGTGATGCACTCCACGTGTTTGCTTCATTATTTTTTAATTCAATTAACTTGTGTATAACTATTAATATGATATAATAGATATGATATATATATGTATAAGTGTATGTATTTATATTATATCATATAGTTATGTATATATAGCTATGTGATTGTGTGTTTATATATGTATATTGATATATATGTGCATCTATATGTAAATGTGTATGCATAGTTCTATATATATGTGTGAAATATGATTTTTATATATGTACATAAGTGGTGATATATGAATATGTGTTTATATAGATATGTATATATAGCTATGTGTTATATATGTATATATGATATATCTAAGTGTATGTGTATGGTGGTATATATGTGTATATGTATAAGAGAGTATATATATCTATATGTATATGTGTATGTTTATATATATATAAATATGTATGTATGAAGATGTATATTGATATATGTATAGCTATGTGTATGTTTACATATGTATGTGTGTGTGTATAAATATATATATCTAGTTGTATACTTATAGGTGTTTGTGTATATATACTTGTGTGCGTGAGAGAGTGTTGTGATGTATATATGTATAGATATATATGTTGATATCTATATCTATATATATATATATATATATATATATATATATATATATATATATATATAATGTATAGTTTGTGTGTGTGCTAAGGGGTGGAGGCACATCGCAGCAGTTTCAGAGTGCCGCATCAGCAGTTTCAGGGCGCAGCAGCGCCGCAGAGGAGGCCGCAGCAGTCTGCAACGAGGCAGCAGCATTTCCAGCGCAGCAGCGCCGCGGCTGCAGCGAGGCAGCGTCGCAGCTACAGCGAGGCAGCGCCGTAGAGGCAGCAACATCAGTCTGTACCGAGGCAGCAGCAGTCCTAGCGCAGCAGCGCCGCGGCTGCAGCGAGGCAGCACAGCGGTCTGCAGTAGCAGCAGCAGCGCAGCGGTTGCAGCGTGCAGCGGCATTAGCGAGGCGCGCAACAGCCAGTGATGGTTAGCTAGTTACCTATTGTATATATTTATGTAGTTACCTATTATTATTAGTAGTTAGCTAGTTAGTTTAATTAATAGTTTAGTTAGTTATCTATTTAATTAGCTATCTATATATATATCCTTGTTGATAAGTAGTATATATATATATATATATATATATATATATATATATATATATATATATATATATATATACTTATGTATCTCTAGCTATGTACATGTATATATGTAGGTACGTATATGTATGTATATATGTAATAGTTGCATGTGTAGTTAGTATAGCATGGTAATTGGTATTAATTAATGCATATTAGTATATAGCTAGTAGTTTGTATTAGATAAATACATATTAGCCTAGTTTAGAGATTGGGTAGATAACATATACTAAGAGCACATTACCTTGTGATACCAAGGTAAATGTCAAGGTATTGAGGGATGCTCAAGGTATTGAATTTGAGTATCGGGAGGGGTGTGTAGGTAGTGTGATGCACTTTGGTTCAAAGCCACGGTATCCTATTTGCATTAGTTAACTAAGGTACTATATGTATGGCCTTGTTTATATATATAAATTACTATTTTTGTATTAAAAACTTGTGTATCTTATGATACGGTATCCTATTATTTTTCTGGTATCTTAGATCTAGCCTGTTTGGCCTAGATTCATAGTGTATGAACCCAATATCATTGAGATAGACTCATGCAACCTAGAAATGGTTTTATGACCTAGAAGTTGACTAGTTTAATTTTTTCTCATTCCCAAAACCTTGTATTAATGCAATATTCCATATATAGGTCTGTGATACCAGTTCAGACATTATTTCTCATCATTTGCTCTGGACCACAGGCGAGTACATTCTCTGATAGTTTTCATTATTTGATTACCACTATAATTCAAGTATTTAGAAATGTTACTTATGATTCTTGACACGATGGTACAAGGATTGGTATTGTTATTGGATTATCAGTCATGAGATGTTACCTTGATTATGGAGATGGTATCGGATACTGTCCTTGTTGGTATTGGATAACATTGAATATTGTAGATTAAACATTGGATAAATTGGCTAGTAACGTGTCATGATTCGATTCATCATATTAGTCGGGGCGGGGGAAATACCAATTAAATATGTGATCAAGAAACTATCGACTAGTAGTATAATCATTGGCTACTAACTAACCATGCAATTCACGTATGGTTGAGTTAGCTCCTTAGTGTAATCATTGAATCTCCCAGGCCGATCACATATTTAGTTAGTATCTCAAATCACATAGTATATTGTAGTTTCCATATTCAGTTCATTGATTACCTTATTCTATTTCTGACATTACAGTTCATTCCTTTATTATTGTACGCATTGATTATATTCTATTGCTAGTATTGCCTATTCTCTCATTGTTCTTGATTATCAGTTATATTCTCATAATAGAAAGCATCTTCTATTTTACTGCTTTATAGTTTTTGTTAATTAATTGAAACTGCTATTGGGTTGTACTTCGCTCCATTCATGACTAAAAAATATTTTTCGGAGGATCCGGGAGATTGGTGTTCGACATACTACAGACCTCAGCCTATAGATGGTGCAAACGTGAACCCACTAGTTCTGGAGTGACTGTCGGAAGATTTAGCCGGATTCACTAGTTAGCAGAGTTTGTCCTCTTTAGAATTTTGGTACCGAATTTATTTCTGGCATACATTTTGAGATTTGGATATTATTTCTATTTATTGTTATTATATTTTTAACTGCATAGTTATGTTAAACTTCTGTGATATCCTCTCGTGCCATAGAAATATGATGGAGTATTGTGTTGAACTAAGTTTATTACTCTCTTCTTGGAGTGGAGATATTATTAGAGAATTATGCATTTTGTGAGATAATTAGATAGTATAGTTGACCAAGACAGCGTTCTACCACCGATGCTACGACGTAGGCTAGGCGTTATTCCCGACTTGCATCCCTACACCGGGTGCGGGTCATGACACGTTTTTAGTGGTGGCCCATGGAGGTCAGGCTTCGTAATAGTGCAATATCCTGGTAGTGCGACGACTTAGTTATACTACTGCGAGCCTGTGATAGGATATAGGACATAGGATACTAGGATGAGAGAGGGATACTCAATCACAACTAGGAATTCCAATCTGAATTGAATCGCTACTTTTGATTCCTTCTGAATACTTTGAATATTGTTGTCCTTCCTTGATAATATCTTATTTTGTGTCAAATTGATCTCTTTTATTTCGATCTGTCTTCAGGATGCCGCTGAAGACTATATCTCATCGATCGGGAGCAGTTTCTGTGAGATCTGCCACCTCTCAATCTTTCATTCAGGCAGTAGGGTTTGTACCTCCTACGACCTCAGTTCACGTAGGAGTCTCGACTGCTTTTGGGGGTTCTCCTCCACCTGTTCCAAAGACTACCCCAGTTGCTTCGGAGGGCCTTCCACCACCTCCATTTTCACGAGATACCGCACCGATGGTTGTACTATTTAGAGAGATGATGGAGTTACAGAGGGAACAGTTAGAAGCCCAACACAGGCAGTCAAATATGATGCGGTAGAGTATAGAAAATGCCATCAGGTAGCGATTGCAGCAGTTCAGAGAGGGGCTCCTCCACAGTCACAGGATGTTCAGCTCGAGCCAGGGAACATTCAAAATTTCAAGAAGCTCGAGCCTCGAGTTTTTAAGGGGACAGAGGGTATAGTCTATGCTGACGATTGGCTTGAAGATATCGAGCGTCTTATGAAGGTGTCCCGTCTTGTGGAGGATCTGAAGGTTGAGGTGGTAGGACCTCAACTGTTCGACGTTGCCCGCACTTGGTTCAGGAACAAGCCACTTCTTACTAATGCGGGGCAGTCTTGGGAGGTGTTTAAGGATCTCTTTAAGAGGAAGTTCTTTCCTCGGACGGACAGATTGGACCTAGGAAGGCAGTTTGAGAGCCTTACACAGGGGAGCATGTCCGTAGAGGAGTACGCCGCAGAGTTTGGAAGGCTGAGCCGATTTGTGGAGTACTTGGTGAGGGAGCCAGAAGTTCGGGCTATCCGTTTCTGCGAGGGTCTGAATTGGGAAGTGAAGATCCTTATTCCGTCTTTCTATGAGACATATTCTGAGATACTTTCGGAGGCACGCAAGATCAAGCGGGAGTGAAACTTAAAGCCGAAGAGGGACCGTGATATGTTTGGGGGTGCCAGTAGCAGTACGGGATCGGCGAAGAGGCCGCAGTTCCAGCAACAGCAGTTTCCAGTACAGTTCGAAGCTTATCAGCAGCGATATCAGATGCATGAACCAATTATTGCTCTAGTATAAGCTCCAGTACAGTAGATACTACAGCAGCCTCAGAGACAGGTTCAACATGCTCCTCAATGCACTTATTGTAAGAAGACTGGGCACACTTGGGAGATGTGTCAGAAGAGACTTGGAGCATGCTTACATTGTGGATCAATGGAGCATATGGTGAAGGATTGTCTCTGGACCCTTCAACATCTAGGCCAGGATGCAGATCGAGGGCAGAGAGGTGGAGTTAGGCCACCTGTAGCACCACAGATTGCTCATCACCCACAGAGGGAGCTACCTCGGCAGGGCGGAGCATTTGTGATGACGGTCGAAGAGATCGATACTACAGGTGATGGGTTAGCGAGTTATGTTCTTTCTTTCTGTTCCTTCCATCTATTTTGATTGACTGCTTCTTTAGTATCTTTTGGATACTTGTGTTATATAGTTAGTATAGCTAATAGAATATCCTGACAGAGACAACAATAATAAGACAGGCAGAGACCATGACCATGCATGTTGTTTTTTGCATATGACTGTTCTTTGTGTGATAAGATCTTATTGGAATAAGATTACTGGAGGTTTGACCTAGAAGGAGTACGATCACCCTTAAATTTTGAGGACGAAATTATTCTAAGGGGGGTAGACTTGTCACTACCGTATTTTCTAGGAAAGAATATTTTTGGTTATTTCATAATTAATTAAATATTATGCATGTTAAATATTTATTTATTGTATTATTTATTTTTAGCATGTTAGATTATTTTGGATTTGTGTTAGTGGACCTAACTAGTTTAGATTAGATCCATGGACCAACATTTAACTCTAGTTAAAATTGAGCCCAATAATAAGTCCATTCATTAGGAGGGGGATTAATTAAGTTAAACCCATTAGACTAGAACCTTACCTCCTTAATTAATTTTTTCATGAGAGGCCCCAAGGGGTATTTTAGACTTTACATAGTAGCTTGAGGGAGGAGGCAAGTGAGGCCTATATAAAGGGGATGAAAACTCTCTCTCTTCATTTTTTATTCCAAATATAGATCTAAAATTTTTTTCAACCAAATTCCATCAAATTCCTACCAAATTTTCACCCAATTCCTTCCCAAATCACCATTGGAGACTAATAGAACAAGGATCTAGAAGGAGAAAGCAAGGATCTACAAAGAGGAGCAAGGAGCTACATGTTGAAGGCTCATTTCACCCAAATTGGAAGTTTCATTAGGAATCCATCTTCCAATAGGTACAATTCAATTTTTCTCCTCTAATTAGATTTTAAATCTGATATTTAACCATAAGGACTCAACCCATATGCATAGGCTACCCATAAGATTTGGAATTGAGTTCATATGAGGCCTATTGAGAAAGTTATGGTACTTTTTATGTCAATTTTGGGGGAATTCCGAGATTAATACTTGTTGTGTTTATCAATTGGACCTATAGATCAATTTGGCATATGTTTGTGTGTTTGTGGCTAGTTTCATGTCCATAATTAGGTACGAGTAGGCCGTATCCCAATAATTTGGTGATACGTGTTGATTTGGAGATTTTTCCTCCGACACGGGGCTTTGATCGTGTCATATTTTGACACAGACACGTAGATATGTAATTGACTCTTCGTATTGTTCATATTTATTATTTTAGACTTGCTTGTGTCCTTCGGGGTACGTTTGGTTGTGTGGTGGACTCGTATCGCAAGCGTATCATAGATCTAGTGTGATACGGGTGCGATGCACTCCACGTGTTTGCTTCATTGTTGACTTGTGTATAACTATTAATATGATATATATGTATAAGTGTATGTATTTATATTATATCATATAGTTATGTATATATATCTATGTGATTGTGTGTTTATATATGTATATTGATATATATGTGCATCTATATGTAAATGTGTATGCATAGTTCTATATATATATATGTGAAATGTGATTTATATATATGTACATAAGTAGTGATATATGAATATGTGTTTATATAGGTATGTATATATAGCTATATGTTATATATGTATATATGATATATCTAAGTATATATGTGTATGGTGGTATATATGTGTATATGTATAAGAGAGTATATATATCTATATGTATATGTGTATGTTTATATATATATATATAAATATGTATGAATGAAGATGTATATTGATATATGTATAGCTATGTGTATGTTTACATATGTATGTATGTATGTGTGTGTGTGTGTGTGTGTGTGTGTATAAATATATATATCTAGTTGTATACTTATAGGTGTTTGTGTATATATACTTGTGTGTGTGAGAGAGTGTTGTGATGTTTATATGTATAGATATATATGTTGATATCTACTTATAGTTATATATATATATATATATATATATATATATATATATATATATATATATATATATATATATATATATAGTTTGTGTGTGTGCTAAGGGGTGGAGGCACATCGCAGCAGTTTCAGAGCACCGCAGCAGCAGTTTCAGGGTGCAGCAGCGCCACAGAGGCAGCAGCAGCAGTCTGCAGCGAGGCAGCAGTAGTTCCAGCGCAGCGGCTGCAGCATGCAGCAGCGCGTGCAGCGGCAGTAGCGAGGCGCGCAGCAGTCAGTGATGGTTAGCTTGTTACCTATTGTATATATTTATGTAGTTACCTATTATTATTAGTAGTTAGCTAGTTGGTTTAATTAATAGTTTAGTTAGTTATCTAGTTAATTAGCTATATATAAATATATATCCTTGTTGATAAGTAGTGTTAGATATATATACATACTTATGTATCTCTAGCTATGTACATGTATATATGTAGGTATGTATATGCTTGTATATATGTAATAGTTGCATGGGTAGTTAGTATAGCATGGTAATTGGAATTAATTAATGCATATTAGTATATAGCTAGTAGTTTGTATTAGATAAATACATATTAGCCTAGTTTAGAGATTGGGTAGATAACATATACTAAGAGCATATTACCTTGTGATACCAAGGTAAATGTCAAGGTATTGAGGGATGCTCAAGGTATTGGATTTGAGTATCGGGAGGGGTGTGTAGGTAGTGTGATACGCTTTGGTTCAAAGCCATGGTATCCTATTTGCATTAGTTAACTAAGGTACTATATGTATGGCCTTGTGTATATATATAAATTACTATTTTTTATTAAAAACTTGTGTATCTTATGATACGGTATCCTATTATTTTTCTGGTATCTTAGATCTAGCTTGTTTGGCCTAGATTCATAGTTTATGAACCCAATATCATTGAGATAGACTCATGCAACCTAGAAATAGCTAGTTTGACCAAGTTTGACTTGTTTGGCATAGAGTTGACACAGTTTGACTATTTTGACTTAGAAATGGCTTTATGACATAGAAGTTGACTAGTTTAATTTTTTTCTCATTCCCAAAATCTTGTATTAATGCAATATTCCATATATAGGTCTGTGACACCAGTTCGGTCATCATTTCTCATCATTTACTCAGGATCACAGACGAGTACATTTTCTGATAGTTTCCATTATTTGATTAACTCTATAATTCAAGTATTTAGAAATGTTACTTATGATTCTTGACACGATGTTACACGGATTGGTATTATTATTGGATCATCAGTCATGGGATGTTACCTTGATTATGGAGATGGTATCGGATACTGTCCTTGTTGGTATTGGATAACATTGAATATTATAGATTAAACATTGGATAAATTGTCTAGTAACGTATCCTGATTCGATCCATCATATCAGTCGGGGCAGGGAAAATACTAATTAAATATGCGATCAAGAAACTATCGACTAGTAGTGTAATCATTGGCTACTAACTATCCATGTAATTCACGTATGGTTGAGTTAGCTCCTTAGTGTAATCATTAAATCTCTCAGGCCGATCACATATTTAGTTAGTATCTCAAATCATATAGTATATTGTAGTTTCCATATTCAGTTCATTGATTACCTTATTCTATTTCTGACATTATAGTTTATTCCTTTATTCTTGTACGCATTGATTATATTCTGTTGCTAGTATTGCCTATTCTCTCATTGTTCTTGACTATCAGTTATATTCTTATCGTAGAAAGCATCTTCTATTTTACTGCTTTATAGTTTTTGTCAATTAATTGAAACTGCTATTGGGTTGTACTTCGCTCCATTCCTGACTGGAAAATATTTTTTAGAGGATCCGGGAGATTGGTGTTCGACATACTACGGACCTCAACCTATAGATGGTGCAGACGTGGACCCACTAGTTCTGGAGTGACTGTCGGGAGATATAGTCGGATTCACTAGTTAGCATAGTTAGTCCTCTTTAGCATTTTTTTACCGGATTTATTTTTGGCATACATTTTGAGATTTGGATATTATTTCTATTTGTTGTTGTTATATTTTTAGCTGCATAGTTATATTAAAATTCTATGATATTCTTTCGTGCCATAGAAATATGATTGAGTATTGTGTTGAACTAAGTTTATTACTCTCTTCTTGGAGTGAAGATATTATTGGAGGATTATGCATTTTGTGAGATAATTAGATAGTATAGTTGACCAAGACAACGTTCTACTACCGATGCAGCGGCGTAGGCTGGGAGTTGTTTCCGACTTGCATCCCTACACCAGGTGCGGGTCGTGACACTCTCCCCACCCAATATGACCTCACGTCTCATGTACACAATGTCTCATGTCCATAACACGCAAGATCATGACCTCTAGCTAGTACAATGAGTCATAATGATATCTATGTATATGCAAGTCTCATGTCACGAAACCTGTAAGACTATACAGAATCACCATGAATAACCCAAAAAAGATTCTGTCACATGAATAGTGTCAAGTGTCCTATGGTATGACGTACTTGGTAAAGCAAGCACGTAAAAATAAGATCGTGGAATCAATTCTCTAAATGACGTTACACGACTCCGCGTACGGCGTCGACACCCGAATCTTGTTCGGACGTTAAGCAACGTCTCACGGTCCTAAGTTGAACAGGTACATCATAAAAGTATATATATAAAAAGAACACAAACAATTAATATCACAGGAACTACTGCAAGTTGGCAAGGTACACTTGTCTGGGTTCTGAGCTCCGTCAATTGCTCCTGTAACAGTGGAATCTCTAGGTACGTCTCCGGATGCTGAAACAAACATCACCATTGCTCTTAGAATACTTGAAATAGGTAGGATTAACTATTCATAAGTCCAATTTGGACACAGGGGCAAAATTGATAATTTCTGGTCAAAGCGGGGTCCACATGTGGCCCATTTTGCACCAAAAAATGTGCCAGAGATAAAGTTCTCTAAATTCGTCAAACTTAGTGTCTACGAGTCAAGAACGATAATACGAACCCAATAGAAAGTCCAAAACTGGATTTCGATGAGCCGGTCACAAAATCATCCGTCAAATAGAACCGTTGGGCCTACGAAATGATGTTTCGTCAACGTTCTCAGAATCAAACCAAACTTGGATCACGGGACCAATATAACGCTGAAAATCTAATGGTGCAAGTTTCGTTGCAAAATGACAAGCAGACACAAAATTATGACGAGTGTCAGAACAGGCCAATACGGTATTTTTTGACGGATACGCGTTGATTCCGGTGTGCACGCACATCCAAATCAACTTCCGCAAAATCTTACACGTCCATGTTGACGATACGCGCCTTTCGGTATAATTTGCAGACGACTAAGTTGCCTCGTTTAGCGGGATGCACCCAGTTTTAGAAAAATTTGGGTTTAAGAAATCAAGTTTTTAACAGAATAAAACAGCAATTAAATCACAACATAATCAATAATAAAATAAACTAATTGAAGAGATTAAAATTTGTTTATGTTGTTGTCTAAATTACTGTTCAAGCAGAATTTTAGTATCGCGTGCCGTTATGAAGATAACAGAAATCAAAATCACGCGTACTTGGGACAGTTTCTGTTCCTAAAAATAAGTCATTTTTTTTTTGCTTCGCGATTTGCGATCGACACAGGACACGATACACTAAACTAATTACACAGGATTCAAGGGGGTCATGTGGTCTTCACATAGAACTCGACGGTTCACTGTTAGGTCTACTATGCAGGGAGATATAGGGGAGAAAAGTTGAGTACCTCGTTACTGCTGCTCATCTTGACTTCGGTGGCTGTTCGCGACGGTGGAGCGCGGCGGTCCGGCGGTCGTCGGCGGTCGGCGATGGTCGGGGTGGTAGAGGAGATGATGATGGTAGTTGTCGGCTAGGATGGGGTTTATATAGGTGAAGGGGGGAGTTACAGAAGGGGAAAGGAAGGGTCGCGGTCCGTTCACGGAAGAGGAATCGAAGGGAACGCGGTCGGAGGCTACCGGGGGGGGGGGGGGGGGGGGTTACTGTAGCATGGGTTCCGGGTTCGGGTTATCGGGTACGGTTCGGGTCCGGTTGGATTGGTTTGGTTTGGGTTTAATTATTAACCAAATATATATATATATATATATATATATATATATATATATATATATATATATATATATATATATATATATATATATATACATACATACATACATACATACATATATGGCCATCTAAAAATAGTTTTGGACCTCAATAAAATCCAGAAATTTTTTACAATACTCTAATATTAGTTTTACACCCAGAAATATATTTTTTGCACTATATTAATAATTAATAAAATACACATAATTATAAATTTATGAATATTATTATTATAAATGGCTAAAAAATACAGAAAAATTTCCCTTTGATCTCAATAATTACAAATAACAAAATTAAAATTTAATTTCTAAAAAATTAGGGTGTTTACAGCGCTTGCACAAGACCTGAACTTATACAATAATAAAATAAGCTATCCAGAGTAAGAAATTACAGAAAAGTGAATAAATACAATGGTATAATGAAACAATCTCTTTATTGATAACCGAAATGATTATAAGGCTCCCAGTACATTGCCAATTGGCTTACATCTCTCTTGAAAACATAAAATGATATCATTTCATACATTACATCTCTTTATATAAAAGTATCTCAAAACGTCTCAATGCATCTCAAGGCATCTCCTGATTTCTGGCTCCTGAGGATGAGGATCTGCTATCGCTTCGGACAATCCAGCACTTATGGACAAACTGGTGGGAGGTTAGCACTTTGGGGAAAGCACTGGTTAGGAACAAAAGCAATACCCTATGAAACAAACACTAAGTAATCATGTTATAAAATATTTTATTATTAGTAATCTTGCTACTTTTATCTAGGTTCATTCATGCTGTACACAATCAGAGTCAGATTACTTCTTTTTGGAAACATCTTTGAAAATCCACATTTCATAATCATTGAAGCATACAATATGAATTATTCTATCATGAAGTGCGTAGCAATTATTGTGTGCCATAATCGAGTAAAGCATGTAAGTCTAGGAGCAGTACATGAGATTAAACATAATCAATAATGAATACATCACTTATTCAGTGATTCTTATCCACAGCCGAACGGTTATCCCTGCAATAGACACACGCATTAGCAACAATTTGCATAAACATATTATATGTATTATTTTCTGTTCGTCTCTGCATCAAACTATTAGGTATACAAGAAGGCTGAATCCTAGCATGCGACCTAACTATATGATGGCCCACGAAAAAATCTATAAATAGCAGCTGGAACTACGAACTCAGGCTAACTATTAGTGTGAATGCTATGACACCAACTTCTACTTAATATGAGAGAGACTGGTTTTTGCTTTTAAATTGGAGTAAAAATACTCAATCCCAAATGTGGGTGGCATTAATTTGACACCAACTTCTACTTAATATGACACCAGCTTCTACTTAATATGGGTGGCATTAATTTTTCTTTTTTTTCTGTTCAAATTATAGAAATGCCTTATTAATTAGACAGCAATATGCGGTCTTAATTGTAAAATTGGTCACCTCATTTGGATTAAGACCTAAATCCCAAATGTGGTGGGTCTAAATTAATGGTTGATTATGACTGGGTCCGGATTCAAAATCTATGACCCAAAGAAGATATTAGGCTATAATAATTCACTTTTAGTTCTTTGAAATATTCTTGCTTTGAATTTTGTGGACATATGTTTAATACCAAAGATTGGACCTTATAGAGTAGCTTCAAGCCTTCAAGTTCAACTAATTAGGGGCTTTAAATAATTTCAAATGGTAGCTTTTTTGACCGTAACTCCGTAGGAATGTCCCATTGTGAGAGGAAAGAAGTGGAGTATATAAAAAAAATGAAGAAGGGAATATCAAATTATTTCTCTCTCTCTCTCTCTCTCTCTCTCTCTCTCTCTCCTATTTAAAAATTCTGCCAAAGCCAAATTAATATGCGTATTGAAGGGTAGGCATGTGCTAATGCATCACAAGAATAATGAAAATTTTGGGTTTAGGTTGAATAGTTCGATAAAATGACTAAGAATACGTTTTAATAGAATATTTTATACTACTTTGATTAGAATAATGAAATTTTTAGGTTTAGGTTGATTAGTTCGAAAGGGTAATATAAAATGACTAAGAAAACTTTTAATAGAATATCTGAAGTAGGCAATTCTCCAAGAGTTCTTTCGTATTGAATTTTTTTGAAAAAGATGATCAAGTTGGTCTTGCTAATAGCTTGATCTACTATTTTTTTTCAATCTTTTTTTTAGTGAAATGTGACAATAAAGAAGAAAATTCCATTGACCGACCATATTTCATGTTCAATAAGTGAAACGTAGTATTTTTGTTTTTTTGTTTTTTTTTGTTTTATGACGACTTTTAATAGCGAAAAAAAAAAAATTTCTTTCAGAAATCATTCTTGCAAACCAGTTTCAAACATGACATAAGAAGTTAGAATGTAAACAAGATATTCCACAAAAAATTTCAACCTCTCCATGTTGCCGCAAAGTTGAAATCACCAATCAGTTAGCACGAGGATGCATCACTATTGAACTGCCAAATAAGAGTTTAAGTCTTGGTTTGAAATCCTTAAAAAACATCAATCTCACATCTACTCTTAAAAGTTTACAAATTTTAAACCGATTTTCAATTTTTGTTTTTGTTTTTATAAGTTGTTACCAAACATGTTGGACTGATTGATTTTATATAAAAAAAAAAAAGTAACCCTAAATTCAGCCTTACTGAAATTTTAAAGCACTGCATCGAATTTTTAGATTATTTTTCCATATACGGTCTAAGAATCCTAAATCGTCATCAGTTGGTTGATTGACATCTGGATAACTAATGACCAATCTCGTATGCATAACTTCAGATTGTGGAAACATGATAACTATTCTTAATTGTAGGTAGAGTTTCTAGACTGGGAGATATGGCAAAAAAAGAATATCATAAACTTTTGGCAGTCATACCTGTTGACAAATACCAAATATTATAGCAAAAATACTTAACAAATTGATGAAGGAAACCGAAAAAAAAAAAAATCGAGAAGCCACGTGCCATTCCTCTATTAGTCGGAACAAACCATCTGACGTCAGCCTTCCTCTGCTAAACTAGACAAAAAAAAATGACAAATCAAGACCAGACACGTGGCCGCGATTCACCAAGCGATCTGCAAGGAATTGTTCATGTTATATAGTAGACATTAGAATTTGAAACCGAGTGAGTGAGAGGGATGGTGGCTTTATTGTGCTTCATAAAAGACTATTGTGCTTCATAAAAGACTACCTAACTACTCTGCACTTTCTGTTCTTATCTGAATATGGTGTCATGACTCTTGTACAAAATCGACCAAAGAAGTAATTGAACGAAAAGAAAAAGTACATCAATAAGTTGTGACAAGGACTAATTACAACAAGTTGCACGTTTTGTTTCTGATGCACCAGAAAGAAATGAATTCTTAGCACATGCAATGTTTGTAACTAGAATAACCTGCTAATGGCAAAATAAATAACAATAATTTAAAGGCTAAATTACAATTTGATACCCTAAACTATTTTAAATGTTCAACGTGATATTCTGAACTTTGATAGGTGTTAACTTAATATCCTTCCTCAACTAATATTTTCAACTTGGTACCCTCCGTCACACACCGTTAGATTTTTCTTTTTTTGTTAAAAAAGTTTAGAAAAAGAACAAAAATGCCCTCACCCATTTATCCCAACCCTCTCCTCTCCTACGGTCGGCCCGTTCTTCGCCGGCAGCGCCACCCTGGCTACCCCCCTCCTCTTCTGCAGCTCCACCCCCGCTGCCTCCGTGCGCGATGCCACGCGCTCCTCCGCACGAGCCGCCGCGCGCTGCTCCTCACGCCCCTCCGCGCGCGGCTCTGCCCGCCTCCGCGCGTGCTGTGCCGCTGCTGCTGTCGGAGAAGGAGGGGGAGCTGGCTGTCGGAGGAGGGGAGAGAGAGGGAGGTATTTTTGAAATTTGCTATTTTAGGTTAATACCGGTTGACAGAAAATTGAAAGATGATATTAAGTTAGCACCTATCAAAGTTCAGGGTACCATGTTGGACATTTGGAATAGTTTAGGGTATCAAGTTGTAATTTAAGATGGGAAAAAAATTAATGAATTGTTAACAAATTTTTTTAAGCGTAACCTCAATTGATAAAAGTTGTAAGAAATTCGTCAAATAGTTTGTGTTAAAATCTGGTCAAATTATTGTTATTTATTTTGCAAAAAAAAAAAAAAAAAAAAAAATCTTTTCAAATTTGAAAAGCCCAATCCTAGTTCACTTTGGATTCCAAACGAAACCAAAACCAAAGTCCTATTCTGTGTAGAGTGGTGTAATCCTATTCTTAGAACTATTATTACAATGATTATGGATTATTCCTTGGTGGCCACATATTTATATAGGACAATAGGATTCGACTGTGCTAGTTAGGGGTTCATGGTGGCCGGATAGCTCGGAAATAAACGGGCCGGGCCGGGCCAGCCCATGCCTGTCAAAGTCCGGACATAGTTCCAACTCGGCTGTAATTTAGAGTCGGATCAGTCCCGATCTCTCTACGTGACAAAATTTCTCTCGAAATCTCGGTGATACGGTTTGAACCGAGCCCGTTCCCCAACCAACGGTATATATATATATATATATATATATATATATATATATATATATATATGATATTTCAGAGGTATTTTGCTCTTTAGGACATCACTAATGGAATTTTTATCTCCCCTCTTTCTATTGTAGAGATTCTTTAGAAAAGATTTCCTCCAACAATAGTTTCTATCTCAATTTCATCCTACGTGGCGCTAATGTATTATGGAAAATTCCTACGAAAGTTCATAGAAATTATACATCTCCCATCTCTACTATTATAATGCAGCTTAAAAACGACTCAAAAACAGGACCAGTCCTGACCCAAGGCAGCCATGACGACCGTCCAGGACCCACGAATCAGGAGGGCCCAAAATAATTAGTTTACACATAAACATATTAATAATCTTGTATCTAAAATAGAACAAGTATATAGCATGTACCTCCCTGAACAAAAAATATGTAGTGGTTATTATGTTAGACTTGCACACATGAGGTCCTTAGTTCAATTATTGGTGGTACTATATATTTAATTTTTTTTTTTTTTACATTATGTATGTGGGCCCCATTTTAGAAGTTCGTCTCTGCCCCCATGAGCACAGGGCTGACCCGGCTAAAAAAATTAGTCGTCTAAGCCGTATTTATATTATCAATTATTAATATAAAAAAAACTATTGTTTTCATCTTACGTAGAAAAAAAATTTAAAACCACCTAAGCACAAATCCTTAAATATATTTAAAAATTTAAATTATATTTAATGTAACTACAAGGTATTATCTAATTAAAAACATATCCAAAATTCAAAAAATATATTATAACAAATTATAATTAAAATATATTTAAATTATATTTAAAATATTCTAATATTATTTAAATTTATATCTAATTTTTTAATAATATTATAGATTTTTTTATACGTGCAATACAATTTTTTACGTACAAGCAATTTTTTACGTACAAGCACGTGAATTTACTAGTAGAATTTAGTATTGTGTCATACTTCCAAACTAAATTATTAAATTATTCTTTTATTTTTGTGCCACGTAGGATAGAAATTGATAATCATTAGAGAGTATTTTTTTGATGCAATTTCTATGTAGAAGCTCTGCCAACTATGATAGAAATTTTCTTAAAGTACAATGTTAAGTAGGATATAAACTCAATTTTAGAAATCTCCAGTGGAGATAACATTATATTTTGGTCTTCTATGGATGCTAGGCAGATGTATTTTGATTGAATATGACCAAATATTCAATAACAGTCATAAACAACTACATACATGTGATTTGAGATAAAATCAAATGTGGATGCCCTTATCCCTATCTACAACCATCTCTATCTCTTCCCTCTCTATATAAACATTATCAATGAGAATGTCCAGAGGATTTGATTTAACTATCATTTTCTTCTCTTTCTCTCCCACTTTTACAACACACTTATCAACACGATTGTTAGAGGAGTTTCAGGCCACCACCGTGAACAATCCAACCAGGTTCATAGATTATACATTTTTTTTATTTGATAAAAAGTTTGCACTATGATTTAAACCCAAATAGATTATATATTATGAGAAACAGATCATTGATAGCTTCCACAAAATTCAAGATTTTCTCATAATTCTGGGAAAGAAATATTTTATATACATATGTGCTTGGACTATTTTCTTTATGTTTTAAATGGATCAAACATCAATTCATAGAAGTTTTAACAACAGCATATTGAATGATATACATGCATGAGATTTTGATATTACATTATATTTTAAATTTATTTTACTGGTTGGCTATACACGTCTTTAAGATTCACTACTTGATATTCAGATGATGATTACAGATTGTTTTAATTTAATTACAACGTTAATATTTGATATAAAAAAATATGCTTATTTTATTGTCTGTGGTTGAATATGCATACATAATTTAATTTCGTTACTTATAAGATATAGATTATCTTCCCGAAAACATTCTGATATTGTATCAAAATTGTATAGTACTAACTGATAAATATTTATATCAAAGTTTAGATAGAAGTTTCTTATTTAAATATTTTGTAAAGATTAAATTCAGTTTTTTAGTTAAGATTGGACTAGATATTGTCACTTTTCTTAAGAAAGCATATATATATATATATATATATATATATATATATATATATATGCGTTAAGATGGCATATTTAAACCTACGTAACATGCCAAGCTCTATTCAACTTGCATCTGGGTCAAATCTTGCATGCAAAATATGATTAATATTAACTTTTCTTTGGCAGTCTGGTGTAGATGACTGCTCTTTCTGAACAATGTCATATTGTCATTTAATCTGTCTACGTGTATGCCTATATTATGTGTCTGTTTCAAATTCTATAAATCAAGAATATATTTGTTTGTATTGTACAAGTCGTGGTAGTAGCAATAATAACCGTTTCCTTGTCTAATCACATATTCTATATATGCCATTTTCTAAGTCTTAGACATGCAATATGAACCATCTGATATGCATTCTCTTTAACCAGGAAATTTTAAGATCCAAGTTGAGTTCAGTATGCTCTAAAAACAGATAACAAGAGGGAACTGCATTCCAACTCCAAACTCAGCAAAATAAATTCATGTTGAATCACCACCTCGACACCTCCTTTAAAAATACAATAAACAAAATTCTACATCGACAATGCATGTCACTACAAAAGTACACTATTTTAGCGACGGAATTATTCGTCGCTAAAATGTATTTTTTTGTCGCTATTTGCATTTAGCGACGGATTAGCGACGAAAATGTTTCGTCAGAATAACTAACGTCGCTACGAAAATTTTGTCACTAATCCGTCGCTATATCGACGGATTAGCGACGGATTGAGCGACATAAAACCAGCGATGGATCAGCGGCATATAAGTTATGTCGCTAAACTTTCTGACTACTTACCGACGGATTAGCGACGAATTTTGTGAGCCAAAATTTGCCAAAATTTTCAGAAGGTTTTGCACATTCAGGGCTCACAGAGTTCGTCGCTAATTCGTCACTCTAAGTGACGGATTAGCGACGGATTCTGATACATATTTGGCACATTTTGTGTGTATCAACCGTTTTAGCGACGAAAATTTTCGTCGCTGGTGTCACGCCCCAAATCCCGTAAGGGTCGTTCGTCCTCGCTGGATCCTTTACGGAACCGATTCGTCCTCGCTAGGGGCGTGATGCCGTGCGAGCCTGGAGTTGCGCTCGCACAAGACAAGAACTTGCAGTTTTAGGAACCCATTTTGAAACACAATTGATAAAACACATTCACAGAGATTTGAACACAAATGCGGAAGAAACATGCTTTTTCATTGAATAATCAGAGTAATTTACATAGAGTTTACATTGATGCGTCTTCTCGGCTATTGAATTACATTACAAAAAAGGTAACTCAAAATGCAGGGCGCGCTCCGTCAGATAGTCCACGTCGTTTGCATATTACGCCCTTGTATAGATTGAAGTCTTTGCCTCCAAAATGAACTGACTCCAGCTATACTTCAAAACAGAAGCGCTCCTAACGCCTCCTAGCTATGCTCTAGCGTTGCACCGTCTGAGTGCCTGAAATAGTTGCCCACAACGTGGGTCAGTACTCAACTTGTACTGGTGAGCGGGATGAATCCCACTCGACTAAATCGACACTAGCTTGTTAGGGGCGAGCATGCATTAAGATAGCTTCTATAAGGAAGCAAGTAAAATCAATTCATATCAGTTGCATGTTTTGATAGGAAATGAATAAAGCAGTGAATCCAACCAGTGCACCGATTGCTTACTCAATCGATGCACGCCTTCCCTGAAACGAAACACAAGTATACTTACCATCTGCACAAGACAATAAGTTAGCATGCGTTCTACACTATGCGGTCATTGGTGTGATCGACACCTTAGGGACATATTTCAAGCTTAGCGGCGCGCCCTATCAGCCCGGGTAGCAAGCCCTGCTGGAGGTCCCGCTAAGCATCGTGACGAGCACGAATCAAATATTTCCCTCCGGATCGATACGGTTCCAGTGCCCCGGAAAGCCGTTTCGAGGAAAGCCAAACCCTGTGCACAAGTTGTCCCAGATCATGCAAATGCATGAAATAATACATATTACATACAGTGCATTTTAAGGAACAGAAGAAGTAAGCAGCATATATATATATATCTCATGCAACAGTTATATTTTCCAAGCGGTGTTCCGATACAGTTATCCCATAAGTTCAAACTCTAACCGAGGCACTAGGCTGCCACCAACAACCAACTTCCTTTTCTTAAAACCTCAGATTATATTACAAACAAGCATATGATAATTTAGCCTACAAAATCCCAAGTTCCTTTCTTAGTAGCTGGCATGCCTGTGGCTAAGGATTTCCTAGGCGTCCAACCGGGCATCATCGAGTGAACGATTGAAACTTAGAGATGTTGGCATGAAGAAGTAGGAAAGAAGGGACCAAACCACTCACTGGTTAAGGAAAAAGGTAGCTGAAACACGATTCCCGCCTAGCGACGATCAAACGTCAGTTACGCGGACCTGAAACAGCACGAGCACCGAGTTAGAAATCTTGCCTATCCTTCCTTGCCGAACTCCCCAAAACCTCAAAATCCAAACGATAAAACCAGCAGCGAAAACCAAGCAAATCGAAAGCAACACAAATCCCGAACCTCAAAACGGCAATCAAGAAAACCAAGCAACCAAAACACGAAAACTATTGGACTCGTTTCAATAGAGTCCTTTCCATGAGTTGGAAAGGATCATCGCATTTTGTCTGTGGCAAAGATGTCGAGATCTAAGCTACGACTCAGACGGACTAGCCACAAGCCCAATTACGTAGTGCTCGTCCCGGTCGGATCGGGATTTGAGGTACTACATAATATACCACTAAGAAAAAGTTTCGACCCAAAACTTAAGAACAAGGCCTACCTCCGACTCGGTGAACAATGAAGGATACTTCTCCTTCATCTCCTCTTCGACCTCCCAGGTTGATTCCCCAGCTGTATGGTTCTGCTACAGCACGCGAACCAAGGATATCGTACGGTTGCGAAGAACTTTTTTCTTACGGTCCAGAATCTGCACCGGCTCCTCCGGGTATGACAAATCCGTGCTCAAATCTAACTGTTCGAAGCTAACTACATGACTCGAGTCATGCACATACTTCTGCAGTTGGGAAACGTGGAATACGTCATGTACTCCAGCCAAGGCGGGAGGTAGTGCAACTCGGTATGCCACAGCTGCCACCCGTTCCAGTATTTCAAAGGGGCCGACAAACCTGGGACTCAGCTTGCCTTTCACGCCGAAACGCATCACTCCACGCATCGGCGTCACTTTCAAGAAGACATGATCCCCGACCATGAACTCCAAGGGCCTACGATGAGTATCGGCATAGCTTTTCTGTCGGCTCTGCGCAGTGCGGAGTCTTTCCCAAATCAAGCGAACTTTCTCCACCGCCTGCTCCACCAACTCGGGCCCGAGTACCTGCCGCTCGCCGACTTCGTCCCAACAGATTGGAGATCGACACTTACGCCCATAGAGCGCTTCGTACGGTGCCATCTGGATGCTCGATTGGTAGCTGTTGTTGTACGCAAACTCCGCCAACGGAAGGTGCGTGTCCCAACTAGTCTTTAAATCGATCGCACGCAGCCGTAACATATCTTCAAGTATCTGATTTGTCCTCTTTGTTTGGCCATCAGTCTGGGGGTGGTATGCGGTACTGAACTGTAGCTTGGTTCCCAAAGCAGACTGTAGGCTAGTCCAGAAATGAGATAAGAAGCGTCCGTCACGGTCAGAAACGATAGAAGCGGGCACTCCGTGTAATCGGACAATCTCGTCTATGTAGATCTGTGCTAACCGATCGACGCTCCACGCAACTTTTATGGGAAGAAAGTGGGCTGATTTGGTCAAACGATCAACTATGACCCAAATCGCATCATGCCCCCGTGGCGTCTTCGGAAATCCTACAATAAAATCCATAGAGATGTTGTCCCATTTCCACTCGGGAATAGCGAGGTTTTGCATCTCCCTGCCGGGCCTCTGATGTTAAGCTTTCACCTGTTGGCAGGCCATGCACTGTGACACAAAGGTCGCCACATCCCGTTTCATACCTTTCCACCAGAAGATACCGCGTAAGTCCTTGTACATCTTCGTGCTCCCCGGATGCAAAGAATACTTCGCGTAGTGCGCTTCCGCCATAATTTCCCTCCGGAGTTCAGGGTCGCTTGGGACGCATAGCCTTCCTTTCATTTGTAAGGCCCCATCTTCGCCTGCCACAAAGTCATACGTCTTTTCCGTCGAGATCAATCCGCGCACCTTCACTAGGAACTGATCGCCCTCCTGAGCTGACTTGATTCTATCTCGTAAACTCGGTTCAAGGCGGAGTGGTGCCAGCTGCACTCCTTGCTGCCGAACTCAAAATTCGATGCCCATAGCCTCTAGATCTCGAAGTAAATGGTTGTTTATAGATAACGAGCCCATGTGCTTTCGACTAAGAGCATCAGCAACGATGTTTCCCTTGCCCGGAGTATATGCGATCGTTAGATCATAGTCCTTAATAAGTTCTAGCCAACGCCGCTGCCGGAGGTTTAGTTCCCGTTGGGTGAATAGATACTTGAGGCTCTTGTGATCTGTGAAAATTTTGCAAGCAACACCGTAAAGATAGTGCTTCCACAACTTTAATGCAAATACAATCGCCGCCAATTCTAAGTCGTGCGTCGGGTAGTTTTTCTCGTGCGACTTCAGTTGCCTGGAGGCGTACGATATTACCTTATCCCGTTGCATGAGTACACATCCCAATCCGAGTCCTAAAGTGTCACTGTATATCTGAAACTCCTCTACCCCATCTGGAAGTGCTAAAATCGGAGCTGAAACAAGACGCCGCTTCAATTCACTAAAGCTGGCTTCGCATTCTTCACTCCATTTAAATACAATCCCTTTCTGAGTAAGGCGAGTCAAAGGCGAGGCCAGTTTAGAGAAATCTTTCACGAATCTACGGTAGTATCCTGCTAGGCCGAGAAAGCTTCTGATTTCGCTGGCTGACGTAGGTTGTTTCCAGTCTACCACTGCCTTTATTTTCTTCGGGTCTACGGCGACGCCTTCTGCCGAGACGACATGACCAAGGAATGCTACGCTGTTCAACCAGAACTCGCACTTGCTGAGCTTAGCGAACAACTTATGTTCTCGTAATGTTTGCAACACGATCTTCAGGTGTTCCTTGTGTTCCGCCTCGTTCTTGGAATATATTAGAATGTCGTCGATGAATACGACGATAAACTTGTCAACGTACGGCCGAAACACGCGGTTCATCAGATCCATGAAAGCTGCAGGGGTGTTCGTTAAGCCGAACGACATCACGAGAAACTCATAGTGTCCGTAACGAGTTCTGAATGCAGATTTTTGAATGTCTTCTGGTTTGATCTTTAACTGGTGATACCCTGACCTGAGGTCAACTTTGGAGAAAACAGTTGCACCTTGCAGCTGATCAAACAAGTCATCTATTCTTGGCAAAGGGTACTGATTTCGGACGGTCGCCTTATTCAATTCTCGGTAGTCAATACACAGCCGCATGGATCCGTCCTTCTTTTTCACGAACAGTACTGGAGTACCCCACGAAGAAACGCTTGGACGTATGTATCCTCGGTCCAACAGGTCTTGCAACTGAACCTTAAGTTCCTTTAACTCTGCTGGAGCCATTCGATAAGGTACCTTCGATATCGGTCGCGCATCCGGAAATGTGTCGATGCTGAATTCGATCTCACGATCAGGAGGCATTCCAGGCAGCTCATCGGGGAACACGTCGAGGAAATCTGCTATAACATCAGCCTGAGCTGCATTTGTACTTTCCTGCCGAGTGTCTCGAACTGAAGCTAAGTACCCTTCACAACCCGAATGCAGCATACGCCTTGCCGAAATTGCTGATATCACCATTGCCGTCTTCGGTGCAGCGCTGCACGAATAGTAGAAGTCTGCCTCGCCGGGTAGACGAAATACCACTCGCTTCTCCGCGTACTCGATTGTTGCATGGCAAGCACCCAACCAATCCATCCCGAGAATAATATCGTAATCCTTGATGTCCAGTACAATGACATCTAAGGAAAGCTTCCTTCCTCCGATGCAAATATATCCATCCCTACAGATCGCATGGGCGGGCATGTCTACTCCCGAATGTGTGCTTACGCAAAGATTCATAGATAAGGGAGTAGAAGCTAATTTATGCTCAACAGTAAAATCAGCAGATATGAAGCTATGCGTAGCACCTGAATCAAATAAGACTCTAGCGGGCAAATCTCGGAAAAGTAATGTACCTGTCACGACTGTTTCAGAGACAGATGCCTCATCCCGAGTCAAGGCATAGACTCAGCCCTGAGCACCTTGGCGTTGTGGATTAACTGGCACAGCATTTGCATCACTTGCTGGAGGCCCTCGGTTCTGATTATTCCCGTTGTTTTGATTCGGCTTACCCTCCCGGCAGTTAAACTGTTTATGGCCCAGACGACCACATTTGAAATATCCAGTAACCCGACAATCGTTTACTCGATGCCCTGACTTGCCGCACCTGGTACAGTTCGGTGCCTGAGTCTGACCCCTGTTATCCAACGTGTGCTGACGCTTATGTGCTCCCGACCCTCCTGTTTCCTGAGGTCGTTTGTTGTTGTTGGTACGGGGGGGTTGCACTTCTGCCTTTGGGGGATGACGCCCAAAGATCCGCTCACTGCCCAGGGCAGCTTCGTAGCATTCTCTATAGGTTTGACACTTTTGATTGATGACGTCCCTACGCAACTCATCATTCAAACCCTTTTGAAAGCGATAGCACCACGCCTGCTGGTTAGGCAGGAAGTGCCCAGCAAACTTTGCCAGCTTAGCGAATATCGAATCATAATCGTCAACAGACAGACTCCCTTGGACTAGATTGCTGAAGTCGTCTTTCTTTTGTTGACGCACGGCGTGGGGAATATACTGTTCAATGAAAGCTGATTTGAACATTTCCCAAGTAATTTTACAGTTGGGATTGGCATCGTAAATCCCTTGCTTCGTTGCCTCCCACCAATCATGCGCACGCAGTTCCAGCTGAACTGATGCACAGGCAACTCGCTTGGACCCCCGGATGCCAACCAGGTTGAAGAGTCCCTCCAGCTTGGCAATCCATCCCAGAACTACGTCCGGTTCTGCTCGTCCGTTGAACGTAGGGGGATGCATTTTTGTAAACTCTGCTGCTCGGCAGGTGTTCCTAGCTGAAGGCTGAGTTTCTTCGGACTCATCCTCTACCGCCACGGCCGGCGACGTCACTGTTGTTGTTCCGTTGCTGGGTGCCAATGATGCAATCAGTTGCATCATCGCATCCAGCTGCTTCTGCTGAGCGGCAAATTGGGTCTGAATATTTGCCTGCTGAGTAACGGCCTGTTGCTGTTGCGCCTCCATGAGGTGCATAAGCCGTTCCGATATCCCGTTCGAACCCGCTCCTCCGGATTCTCCTGAACTTGTTGGGTCGCTTCGAATAGGCTGAGCACTGCTTGCAGCGGCAGTGTTTTTCTTAGCCATTTGCTACAAAAGAGAGTAGCTTGTTAACATCTCAAAATCGATAGATTTTATATCTACGGGCTCATTGTATAGGCGACTCATCTGATGCAGCGGACGCCGAACGCAACTCAATAGAGAGGCGCATCAAACTCCTTTATATTCTTTTTGAAAACCCGAGGAAATACAGCCGTGCTCTGATACCAATATGTCACGCCCCAAATCCCGTAAGGGTCGTTCGTCCTCGCTGGATCCTTTACGGAACCGATTCGTCCTCGCTAGGGGCGTGATGCCGTGCGAGCCTGGAGTTGCGCTCGCACAAGGCAAGAACTTGCAGTTTTAGGAACCCATTTTGAAATATAATTGATAAAACACATTCACAGAGATTTGAACACAAATACGGAAGAAACATGCTTTTTCATTGAATAATCAGAGTAATTTACATAGAGTTTACATTGATGCGCCTTCTCGGCTATTGAATTACATTACAAAAAAGGTAACTCAAAATGCAGGGCGCGCTCCGTCAGATAGTCCACGTCGTTTGCACATTACGCCCTTGTATAGATTGAAGTCTTTGCCTCCAAAATGAACTGACTCCAGCTATACTTCAAAACAGAAGCGCTCCTAACGCCTTCTCGCTATGCTCTAGCGTTGCACCGTCTGAGTGCCTGAAATAGTTGCCCACAACGTGGGTCAGTACTCAACTTGTACTGGTGAGCGGGATGAATCCCACTCGACTAAATCGACACTAGCTTGTTAGGGGCGAGCATGCATTAAGATAGCTTCTATAAGGAAGCAAGTGAAATCAATTCATATCAGTTGCATGTTTTGATAGGAAATGAATAAAGCAGTGAATCCAACCAGTGCACCGATTGCTTACTCAATCGATGCACGCCTTCCCTGAAACGAAACACAAGTATACTTACCATCTTCACAAGACAATAAGTTAGCATGCGTTCTACACTATGCGGTCATTGGTGTGATCGACACCTTAGGGACATATTTCAAGCTTAGCGGCGCGCCCTATCAGCCCGGGTAGCAAGCTCTGCTGGAGGTCCCGCTAAGCATCGTGACGAGCACGAATCAAATATTTCCCTCCGGATCGATACGGTTCCAGTGCCCCGGAAAGCCGTTTTGAGGAAAGCCAAACCCTGTGCACAAGTTGTCCCAGACCATGCAAATGCATGAAATAATACATATTACATACAGTGCATTTTAAGGAACAGAAGAAGTAAGCAGCATATATATATATATCTCATGCAACAGTTATATTTTCCAAGCGGTGTTCCGATACAGTTATCCCATAAGTTCAAACTCTAACTGAGGCACTAGGCCGCCACCAACAACCAACTTCCTTTTCTCAAAACCTCAGATTATATTACAAACAAGCATATGATAATTTAGCCTACAAAATCCCAAGTTCCTTTCTTAGTGACTGGCATGCCTGTGGCTAAGGATTTCCTAGGCGTCCAACGGGGCATCATCGAGTGAACGATTGAAACTTAGAGATGTTGACATGAAGAAGTAGGAAAGAAGGGACCAAACCACTCACTGGTTAAGGAAAAAGGTAGCTGAAACACGATTCCCGCCTAGCGACGATCAAACGTTAGTTACGCAGACCTGAAACAGCACGAGCACCGAGTTAGAAATCTTGCCTATCCTTCCTTTCCGAACTCCCCAAAACCTCAAAATCCAAACGATAAAACCAGCAGCAAAAACCAAGCAAATCGAAAGTAACACAAATCCCGAACCTCAAAACGGCAATCAAGAAAATCAAGCAACCAAAACACGAAAACTATTGGACTCGTTTCAATAGAGTCCTTTCCATGAGTTGGAAAGGATCATCGTATTTTGTCCGTGGCAAAGATGCCAAGATCTAAGATACGACTCAGACGGACTAGCCACAAGCCCAATTACGTAGTGCTCGTCCCGGTCGGATCGAGATTTGAGGCACTACAGCTGGGTAGTCACTAGACTGAGATTTTTTAGTTTTTTCGTCGAAAATCCATCGCTGACCTGAAATTCCAGATTTTTTGTCGCTATTATGTCGCATGTCCGTTGCTAAAGGTAATGTTTTTTGCATAAATCAATTTCTTCTAAGCATATACCTGTTATACATTCACCAATTTCCACACAAATAAATTTTACACAAGCAAATTCCACAAAAACTAATAAAACCCACACAAACATGTACAAATGTTATATACACGTCAAAATAATAAAGTAGAGTAATCCAAACATGTACAAATAACTGTTATACAATCCCCAAAAGTCAAATAAATACAATCAAGTTAAAAAAATACAACCAAATAAAAAAAAATCCCACAAACACAAAAATATTATCAAGTCGACGGTGGAGGCAGAGGCGGCGACGGCTGTCGGCTAGCCATGTACTACGCCATAACCATAGCGATGATATCCTGTAGATCATCTGGAGCAACGACAGATAGAGCAGTGGTAGGAGCCGTCGAAAGAGCTGGAGGACCCATCGATGCCGTCAGAGGAGATGGAGCCGTCGGAGTAGCCTTTAGAGGAGCCGTCGAAGGAGCAGGTGCTGCAGCATCATGAGTGTCTATCAACTGTCGGATCAGCCCATGTAGCTCATGCACAGTCATCGTGAGCTTCTCCAGAGATATCGCACCAGAAGGAACGCCGGAGCCGGGCACTAATGGAGCTGGAGTAGCCGTCGGAGGAGCTCTGAAAAGAACTGACGGCATTGATGCCAATGATACGGTACCGTACACGCTGCCGCCTTTCCCTCTCCCGACAGCTTATACCCACTGATCGTTTCTCTCAATCGGCGTACTGCTCTCAGCGCCCCCCTCATACGTCTCATACGTCTCATATATTTATTTATATAAATATGTTTTGCTTTAAGAATTTTAGAGTTATATGTGCTATATTTAATTTTAGTTAGAGTATCATATTAGATACTAGATATCATAGTATATGTATATAATTTGAGTTATATTTACTATATTTGATTTCCATGATATCTTAAAATAGGATATTAACCAAGGTTCAAAGTATCAGAATCGGTATCAGACCATTTCTATGACCTAGAAACCTCGAATCTAATTAAATTATAAAAATAATCAAATTAAATTGACAAAATTTTATAAAGATAACTTACATATGCTTTGGCGGTCCGCTCATGAGCTTCCCATCCTTCTTTCTTTTGTGGGTCCGCTAGAAGATTGATGGAAAGTCGACGGTCTTGGGGTATTCTCCGGCTCTGGCGGCCTCGTCGCACTGTAAAAATTAAGCAATTAATAAATAAGCAAAAAAAAAAATGAGAATTACAAAAAAATCGATCTAGCGGAAAATTTTAATACTAACCATCAGTCAAAAATGCTCGACGGTCGGAATGGATCCACCAGTATGGAGACCACCCTTAGCACGAACAGCCTTTGCCTTCTCGCACTTGGCCTTGTAGGCCGGGGTGTCCGTCTTCTTCATATCCTCCCAGTACTCCGCCTTTAGCCACTCCTTGCGGTGATCCGGTCCAAGTGACGCCAGCGCCTTCTGGTCATTGATCATATATCTCAACCTCTTACCGGCGACGGTCTTGTAGCACATTCAGATATCACTATCCCTATGATTATGCTACCAATACAACTTCTGTAAATTAGAAAAATATTTTTAATCATTGTAATCAAAAAATTTATATATTATTATAAATAAAATTCATATGCATACCCCGAGCTTCTCCAGCCAAATGAATCGTCGATCGAGCAGGATATTACTGAAGTTGATATAAGGGCCATCAAAGTAGTCCCGCATGATCTTCTCCAGATCATTCTTAGCCTTGATCGGAAAGAATCTGAAATAAGTAGACAATATACAATTAGAATAAAAATTATAAAATAAATATGTGAATTGATAAATAAATGCTTACGTTGCTCCATCGACCCATAGCTCGGGACGACAGATATTGGCTGGCCACTCTGGTAGAGTAGGGGGGTCTGCAAATCCTGGATGGCGGACATATACTTCGTTGTCTATAAGAAGGCCTGGAAATAGATTTGCTCCTATAGGAGCAACTGGTGGAGTAGCTAGTAGTGCCGGTCGTGGCTGGAGTAGAAGAAGGGGTAGCAGTTGATGACAATCCGGGAGATGAAGTAGCTCCTCCTACTGAAGAACGAGTATATGATGTGGATAAACCATCCGCTGCATCTATGAACTCGTCCTCAGGTCATATACAAGAATCTGGGATAACAGTCATAGTGGACGGAGGATGTTGCGAAGATGATCCTCTCTGAACTTGTCGTCGTCCTCGTCTTCATCCTCGTCCCGCCATACTATAGGTAAATCTGTAGCAAATAAAAAAATGGTGTCATCAAACAGATAATCATAAAGTAATGGTATGGTAAAATAAGTAAATACTAGTCTGATGATAAAATAAATAATAATTATGTCATAAAATAATTAAATAAATATCTAAGCCATTGTATATTTATATACGTACAAATCTTTTTCATCTTCCGAATCGTCATCGTCTTCCAAATCATTTTTTGAATCGTCTTCACTTCTACTTCTTCATTTTCATTTTTACTTCCACTATCACTATCATTATCACCTTTATCTTCCAATTCTTGTTCCTCGCTCGATACCTCCATATCAGAGTTCTCCTCTATATGAGGTAAATCTTCTATCTCAATCTCTTCATCAACTCTATCATCCTCTACGGTAACGTCAACCCCCATACCATCAATACCTGCCGAACTCATATATGCAAGTTGAGGCACGACCACATCATCCTCTTGGTATGTTAGATCCCCAATATTATATGTGTTTCTAGCTTTAGTTTTGTATATAGCCCACCAATCTTTATTATTGTGTCGTCGACTAGGATAGCTCGTATAATACACTTGAACCGTTTGACTAGCCAAAATAAATGGTTCAAAATCTATATATCTTTTTGCATATTTTATATCAATAAATACAAATTGTTTGTCAATTCTCCATCCTTACTTGGGTGTTGTGTCGAACTAATCACATTTAAACAACATAATTTTTGTCTCATAAGAGTAATCCAGCTCCACGATATCTCTTAGTACACCGTAATAGTCGAATTCTGGATCGACATCGTAGATTAAACCCCTCACACATACTCCAATTTTTTTTGTATAATTAGCCTGCTCATCGACAAATGGTTGATTGATAGACTTATCAGTGGTTCTAAATTTGAAGCCATTGATGGTGTATCCAACCCAACACTTTGCCCTCTTGCTTGGTCCGATAGATAATGTTCGAAGTCATTCGTTCTGTAAGTCTGTACCAGGACAAAAACCCAAAATATCACATATCATATTGACATTAGACAAAGATTGGTCTGAATGCTAAATTTAGAATATTTAATGTTTATGATCCGTACATAATTATGGAACCATGATAGAAATTTTCTATCAACCTCTCTAGTAAGATCATCTTCATTAATATTAGGTCTCTCCATTTTTACCTCAGCTATAAAAGTACTGTGATAATAAGAAGAACAATTAGATCAATTCTTTTCCAAGTATATATTAAATTGAAATATCTAGGAAAGATGTGTCACTTACTTCTCAATATCTTGCATCTCTTTTATACCACTATTTAACAATATATACTGATGAGCGGCTTCTAACTCATCGTCTTCTAACCAACGTACTTTAGTAGCACTTGTAGGATTCCCTTCCATATTGAAGATAGTGTGGATTACACTATTCGAGGCATTAACCCCACCGTCATCATTCCTTGGGGGTATATTGCAATTTGTTCTGACATGAGTATCAAAGTAGATGGAGCAGAAGTTTAAAACCTTTTCAATGATATATGCTTCACATATCGAAGCTTATACATGAGCCTTATTGCCAACCTTCTTCTTCAGGTGATGTAGATACCTATAGATAATATATTGAATCTTAGAATTATTTGAATAAAGAAATTATTAGTATAAAGAATTTATACCTCTCAAATGGATACATCCATCGATAATGGACGGGATTACCGACACATGTTTCGTATGCAAGATGAATCTGCAAATGATCCATACTATCAAAAAAATCAAGGGGAAGCAAACTTTCTAACTTACACAATGTCAATACAATCTTCTTCTCAAGTTCTATTATATGTTGTACTGCCAACTTGCTTGAACATAAATATCTAAAGAATATAGATAATTCGGCCAACGGAGTCCATACTTGATGAGGTAACATCTCTCTCAGAGCAATAGTAGTAACCTCTTCATAAACACATGGCAATCATGACTCTTCATCCCTGTCAGCTTGCGTTCGTTGAGATCAATACATCTTGCCAGATTTGACACGTAGTCGACAGAAAATCTCAACTTTGAAATCCAGTTGCATATTATCAATTTATCCTCCCTACTCAATGCAAATGATGCTGGAGGCTTGACCCAATTGTCGTTGCTACTTCGTTTTAGGTGCAAATCTGAACGCCTATAAATAATTTTTAAGTCCTTTCTTGCTTTGACATTGGATTTTGTTTTTCCTTTGATATCCATCACTATATTGAAGATGTTGTCGAATACATTTTTTTTGATATGCATGACATCAAGATTGTGCCTTATGAAATTGTCCTTCCAATAAGGTAAGTTCCAAAAGATACTCTGCTTCATCCAATTATGCCTACGTCCAAACCCTTCAAAGTGATCGCCCGATATCGGATCTTCCATCACAGTCGACAATCCATCTACCTCTTTCCAAACTTCGTCTCCTGTCAGTCTCAACGGGGGAGAAGATAGTTCCTGTTTACTAGCTCTAAAGGCATCTCTGTTCTTTCTCCACGGATGCGATACAGGAAGGAACTGACGGTGACAATAAAAAAAAATGCTTTTCCTCTATTATGGTGACGAAATACCTTACTCCTTTTCATACATATCGGATAAGACAAAGTACTATGAGTACTCTACCCCGATAACATCCCATATGCTAGAAAATCGATGATGGTCCACATGAGAAACGCTCTTATCTGAAAGTTTTGCTCCTTCGATATATCATATGTCCGAACGCCGAATTGCCACAATTGTTTCAACTCATCCACCAATGACTGCAAGTAGATATCGATGTTCCTCCTTAGATTTTTTGGACCGGGTATGATAAGTGTCAATAACATGTAAGAAGTCTTCATACACATCCACAATGGTAGATTATAAGGAGTCAAAATCACCGGCCAACAAGAGTACTGAGATCCTGACTGTCCGAAAGAAGTGAATCCATCAGAACATAAACCCAACCGAACATTCCTGGGCTCCACAGCAAATTCAGGATAACACAAATCAAAATACTTCCATGCCTCTGTGTTTTCTATTTAATATCAAAACGAGAATTGGGAGAAATAGATTTGATTTAACAAACTAAGAAAGTACAAAGAAGAGTCCTAGGAGAGAATCTAAGTACAAATTTATTTTCTGGAGGATGACGATGGAGGGTTAGGAGTGTAGCAACTCTCTTTACTCCGTAGATGATCCGATGCGGAAGCTCTTCTCTCTCCCTTGAGTGTTGATTCGCAGATAGCTAGACATTCTCTTGCATGGGTCTGGTACCATACTATTTATAGTCATATTTGTGGCCGCATAGATTTTGGGCCACATGGATGGTGGGGTTTTCCACATGTTCCCTCTCAACGGAAGGGTGCTACAGATGTGCACAGGAATTCGGGCTCCGCTGCCACGTGAATATTTATTAGGATTTTGTTATTTGCTGAGTATCTGGGCAGTTCTCAACTGTGTAGGCACGACTTGGGCAAATGGACACGCAGTCGCTATTTGGATGGAGAGGACCACTCAGTTGTAACAGCAAGACTGGGTCAACGTAGAATCTGGGACTCATGTGGCCAAAGACGCATGTGACATACGGAGTCTGGAACGCACAGGGCTAGAGATGCATGGAGCGCACGAAGTCTAGAACGCATGGGCCAGAGTCGCATGGGAAGTATGGAGTCTATGACGCGTGGGCTATAGACGCATAAACCCCATAGAGTCTGGGACGCATGGGCCAGAGTTGCATGGGTTCTTTTTTGTCGTGTTGTCCACGTGGCTCTGTACCATCCTTGGGACTTCTGTCTCTTAGTATGTTCTCGTCCTTCGAGGTGATCAAAAAAATCTTTTTTTTAGGATTCTGTGTCAGGCACTACCTTTGTTGTCAAGATATCATGTCAGGTTGACCCGCGGCCAATTGTTAGGACGCTCGTTTGGACCGCATGGAATGTCCCTTTTCTGGACCGTATGGTGTCCATGCGGTCCATCATCTGTTGAATTTTATTTGGGACGTATGAACGTTGGGTGCATGGATGGTCTTTTTATGCTTCTACAAGACCCCATTCAAAGTTTTCAAACTGATAAGTTTAAAATACTATGAATAAGAAGTATAGATGGGGTACGTCCGGGCTGCATGGACATTAAACCGCATGGGCGAACACTGCCAGGCTGTCCCTTATTCATTAACTGCCATATTTTGCCTTGACCCTTGGGTGAATTTTGTTCGGATTCTGACCACCCTTTCACACGGATCCCAATACTGACGCCTTTAGAGGGGATCCCAACAGAGCGTAGCTGTCAGTGGATGAGGGTAGAATTCAAAGGGTCTATTTTAGTCTTTTGGTGGCCTATAAATAAGGATTTGAGGGATCGTCTGCGGTGAGCGGTTGTCCCGACATTCTTTTACTAGGAGCCCGAGGATGAGACTTTCCCTGGGTGTGACACAGATGTGTCGGAGCCTGCATCTGAGACTTCGGGGTTCCAGGAGATGAATGGAAGCGTGTTAGAACCTTCCTTTGGAGTGTCGGGGGCCCAAGAGATGGATGTAGGCATAATGGACCCTTTTACGCCGTCTGAGCACGTCTCTGTGGACGATGTGGAGACTGTCAGGAGGGCTACGAATAGACTGGGTGAGTAGCAACCCCCTCCGCCTACTTCTGGTACGTTCTCCCATTTGTTTACTCTTGAAGGGGTATCTGGCTTCAATTTTACATTCTTCGGACGAAGCTGATCATTGGTTGTTCTGGGTTTATAGGGTCAGCCCCTCTCCGGGTAAGGTTGAACGTGGCGGCTGATGAGAACGTGGAAGAGGAAATCGGCGGGCTTGCCGTGAGGACGCCTATTCTCTTTCCCAGCACATCCGGGAGAAATGACCCATTTGCGGATTCCCACTCGGGTGATAGCCCCCTCTCCTGCAGTCGTTGTGGATTTTTTCGGCGCGACGACCGTTCACCCAACTGTTGTCGCTGGAGATTCTGCAACTGTGGCCTCCCTGGCTAGAGGGTTGGCAAGCGGTTCTGGGGAGGTCATTCCCGATGTGTTCAGTGTGGTGGTGGCTGGATCGATATTTGGGGCTGATGTGCCGCAACCTGGGATGGTGTGCTTGTAGCAGCAGGATGCTCTGGTACTCCGGCCCTCGGTCTCCCCTTCAGCCCACTCTCGCTTGCTCAGCTGCCACGTGTCCGGGCATTTGAGAAGGCTATGAAGGACTAGAACATGAGTCGTACAACTGGTAATTTCTCTGCTACTGCTTCAACTTCAAGGCCGTTGGGTGCTGTTGCTGCGTAGTCTGTCGCGCCTGTGGCTTCTTCCTCCTGTCAGCCGTATTGGACTCCGCCAACATCGGAAGAGATTAATGAACATGTCCAGATCTTCATTCGAAGTTTCTACATATTTTTGAAGTAAGGTGTCTGTGGTGTATTGGAGAGAAATAGGTCATTCAACTGGGCGAGATGCTTTGCCGAAGGCCAGACCAACTCTTTAAGGGGCATTCCCGATTTGGAAGAGACGACGGCCCTTCTGGACCTAAAGATTGCAGGGGTCGAGCGATGCTTTATAGAGCTACGACAGCATCAGCAAGCCGATCTAGGGGTGGTGATAGCCCGTGAATGTAAAAGTATGAAAAATACGCTGGGAAGCTCTACGCAGCATATTGATGCAAAGCGGCATATAGACCTCTATATGCCACGGGTCTCTATTTATAGAGTTTTAGTGACAGTGACCACTTAATCGGTGTAAAAACCAAGTAGTGAAAAGTACAGCACCCTTTTACACAACGGTTAAAATAACCAAAGCCTGCGTATAGATGATCCTTTGAATGAGCGTGTGACGCGGGTCCAACTAAGGGACAAAACGCGTATAATCGCTACGAAGATCATGTCGTAAAAGCCACGTAGGTAGGTATCCATCGTGTAGAAGAGGTTGGCATAGAAGCCAAATGTCTGTCACCATGGCATAGAAGCCAAATAGTTATCAAACCGGCATAGAAGCCAAAAATAGGCGTAGAAGCCGAGCGGTCATAAAGGCCGAGTAGGCGTAGAAGCCGAGTGGTCATAGAGGCCGAGTAGGCATAGAAGCCGAGTGGTCATAAAGGCCGAGTAGGCGTAGAAGCCGAGCGGGCACCGAAGCTGAATAGGCGTAGAAGTTGAGCGGGCACCAAAGCTGAATAGGCGCAAAAGCCGAGAGGGCACCAAAGCTGAATAGGCGCAGAAGTCGAGCGGGCACCGAAGCTGAATAGGCGCAGAAGCCGCTGCGTAACGTGCCAGAGTGATGATGTGGACGTCTTTAGCCGAAATTACGGCTCTTGGAGATATAATCAAATCCCTAGCATTAATTATGGAGATTTGCCATCATCCGGTGCATTAAACGCAGAGACGTATTTTGAAGGTCTGTCACTTGGCCTGCGCATGGTGCAGAGACGTGTCTCAGACATCTGTCAGTATTCGGCGCATTAATTGGCAGAGACGCGCCTTGAGAAACTGTCACCGCTCTGTGCATAAAAAATACAGAGATGTGCCTTGAGGGCCTGTCACCGCCCTGTGCATAAAAATATAGAGACGTGTCTCGAGTCCCGTACGGGGTGCAGCTTTTGACGTGGCAGGCGGTTTGTCTTTCGCCGAGCGTAAGGGGCTCTCATCTGACTGTGTAAAACTAGGCAGCGTATTCCTCTGTGTACGTAAAAGCGGTTTACGCAAAGGAGATGGCAGTAAATGACAGTCTGGGTTGCAGTGCTGCGCCATCATCATAGCCGTCGCCTGGGTAGTCGAGCAGTATCCCTTTGTCAGAAGTTGAGACGTCAGGTTCACTGCAGGATCTGACAGGTTTATTGCAGGCTTTGACAGGTTCATTGCAGGGTCTGACAGGTTTACTTCGGAGAATACGAAGCGTCCCTCGTATACTTCAATGCTGCACTGAAAGAGGATGAGTTTTACGCCATATAGGTGATGAAGCACCCTATTTATGCTGAAGCAGCCTGGACATACTGCCCTACACGGATGGTCTTCAAGCCTATATTTCATGCTGTGCTCGGCGAAGAAGCTCTATTCGTACGTTGAAGGCTCTGAAGTCCTCTGTTTACGCCGTTTTGTATCAATATGCTGCATAGAGCTATCCAGCGTATTTTTCATGCTTGTACAAGATCCCCTTCAAAGCTTTTAAATTCCTCGTAATTTGAAACGCTTTGAATGAAGCATGAACTTTGAATCGACCCATGAAGAAGAGTAATTTTTTTTAATGTTGAACTCTGTATGCTTCGGGTACTTGGGATATCTTGAGGTCAAGAGGGAGTATCTTCTGTATGAACTCTTCGCAATTGACCGCTTTGAGAACCGTTCAGATGTACACGTACTCTGGCCTGCATATCTTTCAGATGTGCGGGAAGTCATGGAGCGCAAAATCATAAGTTGGCAGTCTCTGAGCATAAACTAAACACCATCGAGCGTGAAATCATAGACTTATAGTTCCTGAGCGTGAAGTCGTAGGTTTGTAGCCTCTCGAGCATAAAAGCTACCGAGCATAAAGGCATCCGGACGTAAAACTAGACTTATAGCTGTCGAACGTAAAGTCGTAGATTCGTAGCTGTCGAGCGTAGAAAGCTCCTTAGCGTAGAACTGTAGATTTGTTTGCTTCTGAAAAGAAAATTTTCCGGACGTGAAGTCGTGGATCCATCGCCTCTGAGCGTAAACTAAGCGCCACCGAGCGTGAGATCATCGATTTGGTATCTGCTGAGCATGAAGTCGTAGGTTTGTAGCCTCTCGAGCATAAAAGCTACCGAGCACAAAGGCATCCGGGCGTAAAACCATAGACTTATAGCTTGCGAGCGTAAAACCGTAGATCTGTAGCTGTCGAGCGTAGAAAGCTCCTTAGCGTAGAAACCACGAACCTGCTTTGCACGAAAAACTTTTCGAATTCGCTGGCTGTCTGCCTTCTCTGAATAAATAGGCTGACGTAGGACCCAATCATAACCGAATATTAATTAGGGGATTTGGTTCGAGGTCCGAGGAGTCCATCCGAACTCTATATATATCCCTGGCGTCTTGAGTGAAAGTGATGTTTGGGATCACCTCTATCACACTGTGGCATTGAGGACACGCCACGGGTTCTTCGTCAGACCTATTATTCGTTGCGCACTAGAGTACAAATAATAGGTTCGGGACAAGCCCTGCTAGAGGTAATATGGACAAGACAGTTTTTGTGGACCTAACACCACTGGCATACTTAGAGTTAAGTACGGGCGCTAAGTTGAGATGACAATCGATGTGATAATCGATAGCCAAAAACTTGGAGAGTTTGTTCAGAGGTAATATGAACATGACAAACTTCTGGGATGCAATTCCGTCGGGGATGGAGGTGCATATCTGCTCAGAGGTAATATGGACATGGCAGTTTTTGTGGACTCAACACCACTGGCGTACTTAGAGTTAAGTACGGGTGTTAAGTTTGAGAATGACAATCGATACCAGAGGTAATATGGACATGATAATCGATAGCCAAAAACTTGGAAAGTTTGTTCAGAGGTAATATGAACATGGCAAACTTCTGGGATACAATTTCGTCGGGGATGGAGGTGCATATCTGCTCAGAGGTAATATGGATATGGCAGTTTTTGTGGACTCAACACTACTGGCGTACTTAGAGTTAAGTACGGGTGTTAAGTTTGAGAATGACAATCGATACCAGAGGTAATAAGGACATGGCAGTTTTTTGTGGACTCAACACCATTGGCGTACTTAGAGTTAAGTACGGGTGTTAAGTTGAGATGACAACCAATGTGATAGTCGATAGCCAAAAACTCGGAGAGTTTGTTCAGAGGTAATATGACATGACAAACTTTGTGGACCTAACACCACTGGCGTACTTAGAGTTAAGTACGGGTGTTAAGTTGAGATGACAACCGATGTGATAGTCGATAGCCAAGAACTCGAAGAGTTTGTTTAGAGGTAATATGAACATGACAAACTTTGTGGACCTAACACCACTGGCGTACTTAGAGTTAAGTACGGGTGTTAAGTTGAGATGACAACCGATGTGATAGTCGATAGCCAAGAACTCGAAGAGTTTGTTCAGAGGTAATATGAACATGACAAACTTTGTGGACCTAACACCACTGGCGTACTTAGAGTTAAGTACGGGTGTTAAGTTGAGATGACAACCGATGTGATAGTCGATAGCCAAGAACTCGAAGAGTTTGTTCATAGGTAATATGAACATGACAAACTTTGTGGACCTAACACTACTGGCGTACTTAGAGTTAAGCACGGGCGCTAAGTTGAGATGACAACCGATGTGATAGTCGATAGCCAAAAACTCGGAGAGTTTATTCAGAGGTAATATGAACATGACAAACTTTGTTGACCTAACACCACTGGCGTACTTAGAGTTAAGCACGGGCGCTAAGTTGAGATGACAACCGATGTGATAGTCGATAGCCAAAAACTCGAAGAGTTTGTTCAGAGGTAATATGAACATGACAAACTTTGTTCTGGTTGGCGTAAAGCTGAGGATGTCCTCAGTCGGCCATCAGCATCTCGCGTAATCCGGAGGGCAGGCATACTGTTCCCTTGCTGGCGTAAAGGTCGTGAAGTTGAGTAGTCCGCCGCATGCTTTCCCTTGCGTAGATTGCAGGGATCATCTGCTTTTCCCCGGAAGACAGATGCATTTTTACGCGCGGAGCGTGTTTGTGATTCCTGATTTGGCGCTGAGGCATCATCAGAAATTTTGTCTATTCCGCCAGGGACGGGAGACTAAAATTTACGCACAGAGCGCGGATTAGGCTCCTGGACTAGTACTGAGGCATTGTCAGAAGTTTTGTCTGTTCTGCCAGGGACGGAAGACTGAAATTTACGGGAAGAGCGCAGATTATACTTCTGGGTTAGTGCTGAGTCTTTGCCAGAAGTTTTGTCGGTCCTGCCAGAGACAGGCGATTGAATTTTATGCGCAAGGCGAGGAGGGAGCAAAGCTACAACCTCATTGGTCGGAGAGATCGGAGAGTCCACAGGAATGACAGAGGATGTCTTGGGCATCCAGACCTTGCGCAGCTTCCTGTTGCTTTGGACGGAGAGGGAGTGAGAGCTACCCCCTGCTCGAAACATGTCTTCGTAGGCCGACTGGTCGAACTGGACGACTAGTGTCTTCTTCACGGATCCCACGGATACCGTATCGTGTTGAGCAATAGCTTCCTCATCAGAAGAGAAAGATGTCCCCAGCAGAGTCGCCATCTCGTTTAGGATGATAAACGAGAAAAGATTTGATGAATGCGAAAAACGAGGTCTTGTACGAAGACCCGCCCTTCTTTTATGTTTATAAACAAGATTGTACAAATTTGATCCTACACGAGGATGTCTAAGTACAATTTATTTAATCTGGGTGAATATTGCTATAGGTGTCTGATCTGCAGTCGATCACTTTAGCCCTTGGACCACACGATGTTGAAGAAGTGCCGTAGAAGACAGGTAGCAGCTTCGAAGGTTGCTAAAGAGGGTGGATGCCCGATGCCAAAGTCGTCGATCCCTTCTCTTTGCCTGAGCTCTGGATTCTTCTCTCTCTCTCTCTCTCTCGACCCTCCAATTTGTCGACCTTGTTCCTCATTGATAGAGGTCTCTATTTATAGAGTTTTAGTGACAGTGACCACTCAATCGGTATAAAAACCGAGTAGTGGAAAGTACAGCACCCTTTTACACAACGGTTAAAATAACCAAAGCCTGCGTATAGATGATCCTTTGAATGAGCGTGTGACGTGGGTCCAACTAAGGGACAAAATGCGTATAATCGCTACGAAGATCACGGCGTAAAAGCCACGTAGGTAGGTATCCATCGTGTAGAAGGGGTTGGCATAGAAGCCAAATGTCTGTCACCATGGCATAGAAGCCAAATAGTTATCAAACCGGCATAGAAGCCGAAAATAGGCGTAGAAGTCGAGCGGTCATAAAGGCCGAGTAGGCGTAGAAGCCGAGTGGTCATAGAGGCCGAGTAGACGTAGAAGTCGAGTGGTCATAAAGGCCGAGTAGAAGTACAAGCCGAGCGGGCACCGAAGCTGAATAGGCGTAGAAGTCGAGCGGGCACCAAAGCTGAATAGGCGCAGATGCCGAGCGGGCACCAAAGCTGAATAGGCACAAAAGCCGCTGCGTAACGTGCCAGAGTGATGATGTGGACGTCTTTAGCCGGAATTACGGCTCTTGGAGATATAATCAAATTCCCAGCATTAATTGTGGAGATTTGCCATCATCCGGTGCATTAAACGCAGAGGCATATTTTGAAGGTCTGTCACTTGGCCTGCGCATGGTACAGAGACGTGTCTCAGGCATCTGTCAGTATTCGGCGCATTAATTGGCAGAGACGTGCCTTAAGAAACTATCACCGCTCTGTGCATAAAAAATGCAGAGACGTGCCTTGAGGGCCTGTCACCGCCCTGTGCATAAAAATATAGAGACGTGTCTCGAGTCCCTTACGGGGTGCAGCTTTTGACGTGGCAGGCGGTTTGTCTTTCGCAGAGCGTAAGGGGCTCTCATCTGACTGTGTAAAACTAGGCAGCGTATTCCTCTGTGTACGTAAAAGCGGTTTACGCAAGGGAGATGGCAGTAAATGACAGTCTGGGTTGCAGTATTGCGCCATCATCATAGTCGTCGCTTGGGTAGTCGAGCAGTATCCCTTTGTCAGAAGTCGAGATGTCAGGTTCACTGCAGGATCTGACAGGTTCATTGCAGGCTTTGACAGGTTCATTGCAGGGTCTGACAGGTTTACTTCGGAGAATACGAAGCGTCCCTCATACACTTCAATGCTGCACTGAAAGAGGATGAGTTTTATGCCATATAGGCGATGAAGCACCCTGTTTATGCTGAAGCAGCCTGGACATACTGCCCTACGTGGATGGTCCTCGAGCCTATATTTTACGCTGTGCTCGGTGGAGAAGCTCTGTTCGTACATTGAAGGCTCTGAAGTCCTCTATTTACGCTGTTTTGCATCAATATGCTGCGTAGAGCTATCCAGCGTATATTTTATGCTTCTATAATGATGATCGATGGTCAGGGTCGAAAAGTTTTCTCAGAGGTAAAATGGACATGGCAGACTCCGCCGGAGTAGTGTATTAGAGCGACAGTCCAGAGGTCCTGTGGACATGAACCAATCTCCAGGAAGATACGATGTAGTTTGGTAATAGAGGAGTACTAGTCCAATTTAGACATAGTACCTTTTGAGGAACTTATCGTTGATAGGCATCAGGAGCAAGTTGCGTTGGATTTTGCTAGCCGGTACGCGCCGTTAGAGAATACGGTTTCCACAACGAACGGGTCTTCTCATTTAGGTTAGAATTTGACGGCTGTCTTATGAGTAATAACCATCGATCTTCTTACTGTTAAGACGAGATCACCAACTTGAAACATTCTCTGTCTTATCCGCTTGTTGAAGGCTCCAGAGAGACGCGCTTGATACAGCTTTATGCGTTATTGAGCTAAGAGCCATTTCTTGTCGAGTGCTTCCAACTCCTGTGACCGTCGGCGGTAGTTGTCGTCCGTGGTTAGTTGGTTGGAGAGAGCTACTCATAGTGAAATGATTTGGATCTCGAGTGGGAGTACCGCCTCACTTTCGTACACCAAAGAGAATGGCGTGTTCCCAGTAGCTGTCCAGACTGTTGTACGGTAGGCCCAGAGACATTCACCTAGCTTCTCATTCCAGTCGCGTTTGTTGGAAGACACAGATTTCTTGAGGATCTTGATGATAGTTTTGTTGAACGCTTCTACCAGACCGTTTGCTGCGGGATTGTATGCTGTGGAGGCTATATTTTGGATTCGGTTCTTATCACAAAACCAATAGAAGGCGTAACTTGTGAACTGTAGACCATTATCGTGGACGATCCTACGTGGCTAGCCGAAGCGATATATGACGTGATGCTTGACGAAGTTAATCATGTTTACTATTTTGACTTCAGCGAGAGGAACAACTTTTGCCCATTTGGAGAAGTAGTCGGTGATCGCCAGGATGAATTGATGTCATTTTGATGAAGGCGGACTGATTGGCCCGATGATGTCCATTCCCCATGCCTCAAATAACCAAAATGCTACCGTTGGGGGTAGGAACTCAGATGGCTGGTGGATAAAGTCCGCATGGATTTGGCATGCTTGGCACTTCCTTGCGTAATCGACAGCATCTGTTACCATCGTCGGCCAATAGTAGTCAATTCTCCAAAGACGGTCCTGTAGCTTTGGACCGGGTTGATGCACCCCGCAAACGCCGTCGTAACATTCACGGAGGACTTATTTTGCCTCTGTATTCGACATACATCGAAGCAAAAGGCCGTTGTAGGACCACGGTACAATATCTTGGTCTTCGTGTCGTAATAGAAATGGAGGGAGCATCTTTTGATTGAAGTAGCTTCCTTTGGGTTTTTAAGAAGAATTCCATAGACTGCATAGTCGATGAATGGAAGCCTCCAATCTTGAGTATTGGTGTCGACCTCGGCTGTATAGCTGAGGCATAAGCATAGGTTACTTTTGGGACATACCAGCTCTTGACCAATCATTGTGATTAACTGATGGGTGTTGTCTGGGACTGCCAAAAAAGTAGCGAGGCTAGTTAATGCCTGCCTCAATATTTTGTAATCGAGGGACATGCTCAATAAAGAACATCTCGAAAGTCGTGATGATGTTGTGCGAATTTTGGTGGTAGGGGGTCAAGTCTTCATTTTGGACTTCATATATTCCCTGGACTTGATTGACGATAAGCTGAGAATCGCCGTAGGCTTCCAAGTATTCTACTCTGACTTGTTTGGTGAGCTGGAGTCTGATGATTAGGGTGTTGTACTCTGCCATATTATTGGAGCATGGCTCCGTGAGAGAGTATGCACGATTGATGACGAGGCCGAATGGGGAGATTAATACTATCATGACCCCAGCGATAATGTTGCCTTTAGGCCCTGCTCTTGAAGCACCATCAAAGAATATTCGCCAAACCATTTCGTGTGAGGTAACGTTGGCATCTTCTACTTCGTCTGGAATCTCTTCATAGAGCTTTGAGGTTTCTGACCACGGTTGGCCTTCCATAAAGTCGGTCAATGCCTGACCCTTAACGGCCTTCTGTGGGACGAATACCATATCATATGGAGATAATAGTACTGCCCAGGTAGCCAAGCGGGAACTGAGTGTCCCAGGTTTGGTCATGAGGACCCTGAGGGTGTTGACTCACGAGACTACATGAATGGTCTATCTAGTCACGTAGTGTCCAATTTTTTGGATGGCGAATACCAGTGCAAGGTATTCTTTTTTGACGGCGGTATATCTATGCTCTGTGTCGACCATCATCCGACTGAGATAGTATATGGCCTGCTCATGACCTGAATCACTATTCTGGGCTAACATGGCACCGGGAGAGTGATCCATCGCGCGTACATAGAGCAGGAATGGCTTTCCCATGACCGAGGCTACCAACACAGGAGGGTTCGATAGGTATTCTTTGAGGTTGTCGAATGCTCGTTGGTACTCTTCATTCCAAACATAGGAGACACCTTTCTTCATGAGTTGTGTGAACGGTCGACAACATTCAGAGAGGTTTGATATGAACCTCCTGATTTATGCCAACCTTCCTTGGAGGCCGTGAACTTCCGGAAGGTTCCTTAGAGGATTTATCTCCAGGATGGCCTTGGTCTTGTCAGGGTCTATGTGAATACCCTGGGAAGTGATGACGAAACCCAGAAATTTGTCGCTGGAGACTCCCAGGAAGGACTTGGTAGGGTTAATCTTGAGGTGGTATACGCGCATTAAATCGAACACAGTCCTCAGGTCTTGGAGGTGATCATCTTTGGAGCGACTCTTGAAGGTGATATCGTCGACGTAGCATTCCACCGTCTTGCACAGATATTCACGGAAAATGGTGCTCATAGCACGCTGATATGTAGTACCTGCGTTCTTCAGACTGAAAGGCATGATTGTGTAGCAGTATATGCCTATCGGGGTCTAGAATGACGTATGTTTCTTATCATCGGGAAATATCTTGATTTGGTTGTAGCCTGAGAAGTCATCCATGAAGGACATGCGCTCGAAGCCACAAGTGTTGTCGATCATTACGTGGTGATCGAAAGAGAGAATTCGTCTTTGGGACATGTCGCGTTTAGATCACGAAAGCCGATACATACTCAGATCTTCCTATTCTTCTTAACAACATGCACGATATTGGCTACCCAGTCGGGGTATTGTTCCTCGCGGATGAAGCCACTAGCTATCAGCTTGTTAACTTCAGCTTCGATGGAATCTATCACGTCTGATCGAAACCATCACTATTGTTGCTTGAGTGGTTTGATGTCTGTCCGAATATTGAGTTTATGGACCGCGATTCGGGGGTCCAGTCCTGGCATATCTTCGTAACTCCAAGCAAAGACATCGATGTATTCCCTGACGAGTTGTAATAGGGATTTTCGATCTTCGTCGGGCATAATTTTGCTGACGAAGATAGACTTTGGGGAGGTCTCGTCCCCTAGATCGACTTGAACGACTTTGTCCTCGATAGGAGGTTCTCACTGCTCAAATCGAATCTCCCATTGTGAACCCATGTGTTGGGCCCAAGGTTCCATCTCAAAGAGATAGGGTGGATCCTCGTTGTCTTCCTCAAGGTCGGTAGAAACCATTTTGGAGGAAAGTGTTTGTTTGAGCATGTTTCCGATGCTGACGTCGGAGTCACAGGCTGACAATTCTGAAGAGTACGAGTGCTCATTATTTTCTGTATCTGAGCCCTCGGGGGTTGTAGGAGGCGTTACATATCCTAAGCAATGCTTCGTCTTATGATAGTAATCCTCGGGCATGCCCACGGGGGAGAAAAGTCGTAAAGGCGACCTTCGACCTTTGCCGTAGTTTAATCCTTCAGTGACCTCCAGGTTGTATCCCATCTTTTGGAAAAGATGTAGGACTTGCGAGATGTACCGGTGGAGTGGCATCCTACCTACCTCAGAATCTGGTTATACTTCCTTCGGGATAAAGGACCGGGAGCATTCCACTCTGCCGAAGATGATGATCTTATCTCCTTTCTTCCTGGGTGGGACTAAGAAATAAGAATCCTGACTAGAGCGAAGCTGGTGCATGGTGCAGGTAGTGGTCACTTGTGTGTGCAGGTGAAGGCCCAGACCGTGCTCCAGGGAGTAGAGTGTACTTATGTGCATACGCTCCGAGTAGTTCAAATATAGTCCTTTATTGAGGAAATAAGGTATCTCTTCCAGCGGGATTACATCATCAGGGGAAGGAATGTTGACACTGGCGGATATATATTCCTCCAGCTCATCCTTTTTCTCGGCTACTCCCAGCGTAAGCTAAGGCTTCGGTAGTTTTCTACGTAATTTTACCACCAAAGGTCCGAAAGTTGCAACCGCGATCGGGTCTTTTTTTGGTGGTCGACTCGGCCTGTGAAGGCGAACGACCATTGGTTCTGAGAGCATAGTAGGGCAAAATATCCTTTTGTTGGTTGATTCGGCCTGCGAAGGCGGACGACCATTGGTTCTGGCGACATTGAAGGTACCAGAGATTCGGGCGTCTTCTCGTGCGTTTTGACGATGAGGGGTGCGGCCGCATCGGGAGTGCGACCTTGAGACGGATTCTCATAGGATCCTCGGATGATGTTGTGGCCTCGGTTTCATCGTCGGCTTCATTGCCACCTTTATCTGGGCGGACTTTCTTGTAGAGGATCGAGTCGGAGTAGTAGATCTCGATACCCTTAAACTGATTGACGTCAGCGAACTCCGTTTTGATGAAACCATGTTCGTCTACATATTTTAGGCACTGGTGGAGGTTGGATGGCACGTTCCTATGTTCATGTATCCATGGATGCCCTAACAAGATATTGTAATGTTCCTATGTTCATGTATCCACGGAAGCCCCAACAAGATGTTGTAGGACGTATCTATGTCTATGACGTAGCAGGTGACTTTTATTTTTAAGTCGCCGATCTGGCATTTTAGGCGGATTTTTCCCAGAGGGTAACTCCTCCCCTTGTTGAAGCCACTGATGGCGGTATTGGTGGCCGCCAGACGATGCATCGGGATCCCTAGGGTTTGAAGCAAACTTTTTGGGATGATGCTGACCGACGATCCTGGGTCAATAAGTATTCATACCACCTTGATATCGCTAATATATCCTATGTAGTATATGGGCCGATCGTGTCTATTGTTCTTGAGCAATATGTCCTGTTACGAGATGGTGATATTGGTATCGCATCCATGGCGTTGTTGCAATATGGACAAGCAGCAGGATCTTCGGTTGGCGGCTTGACTTACCCCAGGTAGAAATCGGCATTCTGCAGTGCCTCACTCAGGGCAGTTCGAGTGTCTTTAGAGAGCCGCAAAAGCTCGAATAGTGACAATTTTGCTGGAGTATGGGGTAATTGTGCTAAGATGTAAAAATTATAGGGCCTCTCTAGCCTTTACGGTGCATCCTAGCGTAACGACTTATTGAAGCACGTCTCTTTCTATTTGGACTTGTCCACTGGTGGGGCTGGGATGGCCCAGGACCAGTGGTGGTAGGCGTGACAACCGGGGGCGTATCATCGTGCATTAGTTGGTATATTGCGCCTGACCTTGTTGTACCTACTGTCAGCTCTTCAGCCGAGGAGGAAACTGTGTAATAGGTCTTAGATTTCCTGTATTTGAATTTGGCGATTGAGGATGATGGGGGTTGTGTCAACTCTGGCACGTGGTCGGGGTAGACCCTATGACCATCCCACGTGGTGTGGCGAGAGGTATTAGCCTGGCCGTCTGGTTTCGAGCTGGTGGAAGGTTGACCACGTCTATATTCGCCTTAGGGACCGGGACTAATCCGTCCTGGGATTCCGTCGGTGGAAAGTTGCCAAACTGGAGGGACACCATGTTGGCGGCGACCATCACGTCATCGAAGTCCAGGAAAAGAGCCTTAGTGTCTATCAAACGTTGGATGTACCGCTTATGGGTATAGCACTCCTGCGTCGGGTGATGGATGTAGCGGTGAAGTGTCAGTACTTTGGGTTGGCGATCTCCGCCGCCTCAGGCTAACGTCTGACGTCGGGGAGCCAAATTTTGCCACCCTGCATTAGTATGTCGAAGATGGGTTTGATATCAGCAACTTCGAAAGAGTTAGTCTCCTTCGATTTTGGAGGCTCCGCCAGCTTTTGCTTGGGCTTCTTGGTCAAGATAGCGACCATAGCCTATTTTTCCTTTCCGTCGTGGCTGCTATTGCCGCTATTATTGTTGTTGCTGGGATGTTTGTCCTTTTTCTCAGTAGTAGGGATATGGATCCCCAAGTGTTTAGCGTCCTTGAGCTTCTTCTCAGAGTTCACAACACTGACATTGAACGATATCCAGTCTTTGAATTGGCTCTCGCCCATCCAGAGGCTGACTGTCGGAAGAATGCTCTTCAGACACATCTCCATTAGTGTGGCTTCGGTATTGCCAAGAGGTAACCTTAGCGTGGCCTGTCGGAACCGTTCGATGTAGTTTTGTGTCAGTTTATTCTCACCCTGGTCGACGTCCATCAGAGAAGACATCGTCATATTATTTCCTGCTTCATAGAATCTGTTAAGGAACAGACGCTTGAAGAGCCTGGTAAGGATAGCATCGATGCGGTATAAGTGTCCCATGGTGATCTCGAAGTAGCTCATGAAGCGACGAGGGGAGGACTACCCGTCAAACATGTTAATGTTGAAGGGCTTGTACTTGGGCGGATACGGTACATCCCTCCACTCTATGGGGTATGGTTGCCGCACCTCGAGATCACAGAGTGAGTCCCGGTTGCTTATGGAGTCCAGGTGATCCAGAAGTTCTCGGACCTCGCTCCTTGCTTCTTTAGCTTCATATCCCGCTGAAGGCGCCGACAAGCCAGGTAGGAGAGGATTATCACCCGTAGGTGGAGCGGTCGTACTTGAATCCCCATTGGTCCCGGGGTCTAGGTTTGTTTGCCCGGAGGCTCTTGCCGGCTGAGAGGCTATGTTTGCCTTGATCTCCAGCATTGTCTGGGTCAAAGCTTGTTTTGATGCACTCATTGTATGCATCATAGCTTCGAGCATCTCGAGGCACTGTCGATCACCGGGGCCTTCATGGTCTTCTCCGACCATGTATAAGGTCCTCTCACAGGGAGAAATGGAGGGAGTAGTGGATGTCGTGCTTCCTATTTCATACCCTTGAAGTGAGTAGTCTTCAAGGAGGGCGGGAGCCATTGTGTCTTCCTCGGATTTAGAGGGGTTACTTCACCCAGCGTAGAAGATTGTGTCATCTTGGTGAGAGTAGCTACCCTCTGGCACCTCGGAGTCCGTTCCTTTATAATCATTGTCTCGGGTTATTGCGTATGTCTAGGGGGACACTACCCCCAGCTTGGGCCACTGTAACCTCCGTATCCTAAAATTCTAGCCTAAATATTATTTTTAGGTTAATTTGGGGCTAGTGGGATTTTTCCATAATTTTTAGTTCATTAAAAACTAGTAACACTAATTTTTTTTAGGACTTTCAAGAATTTATTTTAGGTTCAAAATTAATTAAAAATATCCCAAACTTTTATTTTAGGTTCTAAATAATCAAATATATTTTCTAGAATTTTTTGGGAATTTTTTGATTATTTTTAGAATTTATTTTGAGTTAATTAGGAAAAACTGAATTAGAAACTATTTTCTAAAAATAAAAACCAAAAAAAGTAATTATTTCTGCTCAATCAGCCAACAGGGGCCCACCTGTCAGCCTCCTGCAGCGAACTGGGCTGGGCCCGTCTTTCAGTGACCGCGGGGTGGATGCGGGTGAAGCCGAGCCGAGCTCGAGCCAAGCCGAGTCAGAGTTCGACACGGACACAACTGAGCCGAGCCGCATGAGTCCCTGACCGTCTGATTTGGGTGGGGCAGCAGCAGATGGCTGCTACGTGGCAGACTCCGAGCCGCGGCTGCTCTCTCTCTCCTCTCTATATATAATATTTTAGTTATTTATTTCTAGGGTTTTCTTTGAGCCGAATTTTGGAGAATTGCCATTTAGGGTTCCTTCATCTTCCAGAAGCTATTACGCATAGCTCCGGACTCCAAATGAGGCCTAGTTTCTTGCGTTAGAACGATATTGAGGTTATCTTTCTGAATATATAAAAAATTTTACGAAATTATGAGTATTAAATTCTGAAAAATTCGTAGAGTACAACATATCTGAAAATAGATGTGTTTCGATGTTTTCGCGATTTCGGGAGAACCACGAATCAGAATCATGAACCGTTTAAAGTTTCGAAAAGTTAATGTTGAGATAATTGACATATATTTTTCCAGAATTTAATTCGAAGTATTTATATACTGTTATTTCTGTAGAACTTCTAGGTTAGAATTTAACCATTGGTGTACGATACAAAATTTGTATGTGCCATAATTCCCAAACGAATTTGAATTCGGACGAGCCATAAATTCTAGCATATTTTTGATGATAAAATCTACAGGAAATTATGCATGAAAGTCGAGTTTGTGTCGGTTGACTTTTTGGTCAACAGATTGCCTCGATTTGTGTGCCATGAGTCTCGAGTCGATAAAAATTTAGGTTCTTTTGGGCAAAATTAGGTTTTGACATAAAAATTAGAATAATAAGATTAAAATAATATTTTAGAGTAATTATTCTAGAATTAAATAAATTAAAATAAATTATATTTTGATATGGTAAAATTGTAATACATAGGCTATTTGGACTGTGACTTGGATTCTGATTCATACCAGCAAAGGACCACAGACGAATACATTCTCTGATAATTTCTTATCTATGATATCCTCTATGTTCATTATATTTAGTGTAAATATTCATATTTCTTGACACAATGGTTACACAGATTGGTATATCCGGATCTCGTCGTGAGATGTTATTCCTTGTATATGGTGTATCGTGTACAAGTCTTGTTTCATTATTTATCTTGTGCATGTACAAACACTGATTCTCGGGGAGACTTGCTACCTTCCTAGGGAATCTCGTGCCATAGCATACCATGGTTGGATCTACTATACCAATCGGGGTGGGGAGTATTTTAGTGTAGATATGTGATCATACCCTCATGTACAAGTCTTGTTCTCATGTTAGTGTTGGTCATACACCGCACGTATGACTAGCCAGGCTCGTACTCGTGTACAAGTTCCCAAGCCGATCACATGTTAAAGCTAGTACTCACACACTTAGTCATAGTATTCTTCTTCATTGACATATTGTTCCTTCCCGCATTTATTTACAGTATTTCCAGTATTTTCTTTATTGTATATCTCTTGTACATGTATATGCATCTTGTATATTTTCATCTATTTACTGCTACATAGTTTATATCATTGATGTAGAACTGCTGTTAGAGATGTACTTTGCTCCATCCTGACTGGAAATATTTTTCCAGACTACGCCTTAGAGGACGGGTGTCCGACATTTTATGGACCACAGGGAGAGTAGTTGCTGACTTGGACCTTGTAGCCAGGTGTGATTCCGGGAGGTCTAGCCGGGATCAATAGTTATTTAGTTAGTTTTTATTAGCAGTTTATGGTACCAAATTTTTCTCCGGCATACTTTGTTGAGACTTGGATATTATTGTTGAGTTAGATTATTCTATTTAGACTTGTGTTGCAAATTTGGTTTATTTATTTCTTCGATATCTTATCGTGCTTTAGCTATGTGATTGAGTATTGTTCATATTATATTGTGCTATCTGTTACTCCTTATGGAGTTGGATGCTCGTGTGAGAATGATTAGATAGCATTGTGACTTAGACAGCGTTCTACCGCCGATGCTGCGGCGTAGTCTGGACGTACCCACGCACTCGTGCCCCTATACCGGGTGCGAGTCATGACAGCCACCCCCAGAGGTTCTAAGGAAGAACTACCCCTAGGGTTGACAGCTTCTTCCTTAAGCGAGTGCCTTGGAAGACGCCTTCCACAGGTGTCATTGTCAGCCTTCCGGGTAATCGCCTTCGCGATGCAATGGTAGAGAGCGCCGGATTGGAGGTGTTTGACTTCTTTCTTTCCTTGGCGGCGAAAAGCTTTCCATTTAAGTAGCATGAGACGAAGGGCAACTCCCCCTCATCTGATACTTGCAGCAGATCTCCGGGGTGCTAGGTAGGTGCTTTTTGGTACAATCGCTGGAAGGCCGACTGCCTGTCTGTGAGTATTGCTGCTTTATTGCAGCAGTAGTTGATAATAATGTTGGTGCAGCTGTGCCTCGGAGTGGGCACATCGCACATCGTAGTTGTTTTCTTTGCTTTGCGTTTGTGAGTAATCACGTCACACAGATCATGCGAAGGGTCTTTTACCTTTGCATCCTCTTTCTGAGTTCGGGTATCCCGGGCACATAGATGCGCAAGTGTTGTGCTTGCTTCCTGGCCTGGGGTTCGTACGCAAACTTGTCCCGAGTAACCGGTGGAAGACTTTTGAGACCGACCCTGTCCATTGGTCCCTGTGAACTAGACGCATGGGTCAGTCCTGTACAATTTTTCGTCAGAGGCTCGCGTAATAACTAGCGATGTCTGTTGGCGGTCGGACGTATGAGCAGTTGCTTGAGCTTGACGTGCTCGCACTGTCCTGGATTTCTTCAGCTTAGCTACTGCAGGAGCGTAGTATGAAGAGTCCAATTTTGGGTTATCACCATTCTCAATGGGTCGCATATGATCTGCGCCGCATGAGATACGGTCGAAAACAGAGGTTCTGTTGTAATTGGGGCCGGATGCGGCCTGCCATCTGCGGTTATGAGTTAATGCTGCATGGGCAGTCTTATGCGGCCTCCCCCTTGGCCGCATAGAAGCTGTCTCAGCCCTAGGGAATATGGCATCGTAGTATTTTCCTCACCCAGAGTCTGGGTGCTGAACAGTCTCTGCGTCAGCCCAGGATGCCGCATAGATGTGGACGTTACGGGTTTCGTCCGACGACCGTCATAGACAACAGAGTGAGAGGCTGGAAGTGTCTGATCCGTAGCTGGGTGGGGCGCAATGGCCTTGGCCACCCACGTTCTACGGGTCTTCGAGTGGGGAGCACCCTTTTGGATGGAAGCGTTTGGCGCATAGACAGTGGCCGCATGATGTGCGATCCCTGCGGCGTGGAGAGAGACCGGGAGCTCATGCTCCGTAGTTGGGTGAGGCTCAGAGGCCTTTTCCACCCACGTCCTGTTGGTCTTCTTAGGCTTTGCTTGCCTTAGAGAAGGACCCGAGCTATCCCTGGAGAGCATGTCCTCGAACACTTGCTGGTCGAAGCGGAATACCAATATATTTTGTGTCGAGCCGAGCTTGGCCGCATCGGACTGCATCACCGACTTCTCAATAGAAGAGAAGAAAGTCCCTAGCAGGGTAGCCACCGTGTTTGCCATTTAATATCAAAACGAGAACTGGGAGAACTAGATTTAATTTAACAAACTAAGAAAGTACAAAGAAGAGTCCTAGAAAACAATCTAAGTACAAATTTAATTTTTGGGGGGTGACGATGAGTGTAGCAACTCTCTTTACTCCATAGACGATCCGATGCGGAAACTCTTCTCTCTTCCTTGAGTGTTGATTCGTAAATAGCCAGCCAGCCTCTTGCATGGGTCTGGTACCCTACTATTTTTAGTCATATTTGTGGCCGCATGGATTTTCGGCCGCATGGATGGTGGGGTTTCCCACGTCTCCCCTCTCAATGGAAGGGTGCTACAACTGTTCACAGGAATCCGGGATCCGTTGCCACGTGAACATTTGTTGGGATTTTGTTGTTTGCTGAGTATCTGGGCGATTCTCAACTGTGTAGGCACGACTTGGTCAACTGGATACGTGGCCGTTATTTGGCTGGAGATGACCACTTAGTTGTAACAACAAGACTTGGTCGATGTAGAATCTGGGACACATGTGGCCAAAGACGCACGGGACACACAGGGCCAGAGACACATGGACCGCACGGAGTCTGGAACGCATGGGCTAGAGTCGCATGGGACGCGTGGGCCAGAGACGCATGGACCGCTTGGAGTCTGGGATGCATGGGACAGAGCTGCATGGGTTCTTTTTTATCGTATTGTCTACATGGCTCTGCACCATCCTTAGGACTTCTGCCTCTTATTGTTTTCTCGTCCTTCGAGACAATCAGAAAAATTCTTTTTGTCAGGATTCTGTGTCAGGCGCCATCTTTGTTGTCAGGACATCATGTTAGGTTGACCTTCGGTCAGTTGTCAGGATGCTCATTTGGACCGCATGGGTGTCCCTTTTCTGGGCCGCATGGTGTCTATGCGGTCCAACATTTTTTGAGTTTTATTTGTGGCATATGGACGTTGGGCGCATGGATGCGTCTTTTTCATGCTTATACACTCTCCATCGGAAGGATGAAATAATTCTCCTTCATCCTTCTTTTGTTCCTTGCTATGCCATGTCATGTGTTGTGTTGTATTTGTGGACATATACATCCTCTGCAGGGTCTTTGTAATCGAAAAAAACTACATATACTTGTAGCGACGCAACCTTGCTCAGGCAGTTGACTTTCCTTCGTCCCGAATTGGCTTGTACCGGTTTGCATGACAGAAAATATATTTATATTTATCATTGTTCTCCTTGTAGTACAACATGCAACCGTTTCGACAATAATCTATATTTTCGTATCCTAATCTGAGTTTTCGTATCATCATCTTCAACTTGTAAAAGTTTTCAGGCAACTCCTTCGATCCTTTTGGCAACAACTCTCTAACAAACTGAATCATCCTGTCGTAGCATTCCTGCGACAAGTTAAAATCAGACTTTAGGTTCAACAACCACATAACCACCGACATGACATAATGAGAATCACAACCAGGGTATAATAGAGTATCGGCATTCTTGAACATATCATAGAATTTCTTCACATCAGGATTATGATTCTCCGGATCCAAACTTGGACCGACCGCATCAAATACCAACTCACACGTTTGGTTTCGCGGTCGATATTCAAAGTTATCTCCGAGAGTGGACTCTTCTACCTCCGTATTGAAGGATAAATGATGATATTACGAAAACAAAGGTTCTCCTTGAGCTGTCCACTCCTTGTAGTTCGATACAAAATCCTTCTTGTAGAGATGTTCCCTCACAAGATCCACCTCTTTGAATGGTATATTATGACATTGGACACAATGACACTTGATGAGTCTCCCATCCAGGAAATAAGGTTGACTACTGGCGTATTTGAGAAATTTCTCAACATCCGCCATGAAATCATCTATCAAACTAATTATACTCTCATGTCGCCGATTGTACATCCATGATCGGTCAACTAAGTATCGACTCATTGTTCAAACCAATTCTGTATGTACGTACCCTATATATTCAAACAATATAGATTAAATACAAGTATCAAAAAACTTAAAAATTAAGAATATTTTAACTTAGTACTTAATTGTAATAACTAATTATTATTCACACTAGTTCGATAAAGTAACTACACCCTATATATTGATACCCCTAGAAACCCTTCATAGTATTTTCTAAAATATTAATAATTTACTAATAGTTATTTGTATATGATACCAAAAAATCGATATAGGACTAGATGCATTTTTATTACTTAAAATTTATTTTAATTTCTGAATAAATTCTTCTTCTACCTATTCGCAAATCCTATATTCTAAATATTTTTTACTTTAATTTTTTTCAAAACCAACCCGTTAGGGTTAGGGTTTACCATGGTATCGTGTCCGTACGTGTCCGTGTCCAACATATCATGTCCGTGTCCAGCGTATCAAAACTATTAAACCATTCATTTTCTCTTCGTGTCTATGTCCATCATATCGTGTCTATATATGTGTCCAGACCCCCATAATCCAAATGCAATAATTAACCAAATCGAAATGAGGGTTAGGGGTACCTTAGCCGGAGGAGAAGGCGATCTGACGGAGGCAGAGGGGGTCGGGGGTGGAGGAGGAGGGCTTGGGGGTCGGACGCCGGAGGAGGAAAAGGAGAAGAGGGGGAGAAGGAGGAGGAGGAGGAGGAGGAGAGGGCGAGTGAGGGGGAGGGGCTGCCGGAGAGGGGGAGGTCGTCGGAGATGGAGAGGGGGTGGAGAAGGAGGGCTTGGGGGTCGGACGCCGGAGGAGGAGGATGAGGAGAGAGGGAGGAGGGGGTTTGGGGGTCGCCGAAGAGGGGGTCGAGGAGGAGGGTGACGGGGTCGACGAAGATGCTGGTCGAGGAGGAGGGGACCGGGATCGCCGGAGAGGGGATCGGGGTCGGGGTCGGAGAGACGGAGGCCGATGTCGGGGTCGGGGAGAGAGAGAGAGAGAGAGAGAGAGAGAGAGAGAGAGATTGAGAATGTAGAAAAATGAAACGCGTTCTGGAATTTGAAGTCTTCGCAACGACGGATATTTTCGTTACTATTCTATCGCTAAGATAATAACGACGGATTAGTGACGAAGTATTGACAAAAAATAATATAATTTGTTTACATAAATAAATTAGTCGTAATTTCGTCGAAAGTCCGTTGCTGACTCAGCGACGGATTAAATTAGTCGTAATTTCTGGCTGAGATCCGTCGCTATTTAACAGTATTTTTGTAGTGTGTCCACTTTAAGGCTACAAAGCATAATAACTTTTTTTTAGAGACCAAATACAAGTTTGGTTAAACTGTTCCTTGTTTTAGCATCAACTACAACTAATAGTTAGTCATGCCTACGTACTAACTGATACAGCTATTGCACTTTCTCCAAACTTGGCATAGTTAGTAATGTTGGCTTTATAGAGAATTATTTGTTGAGGTATGAGGAATTTGAATCTTGTCTTATTTGATTGATTTACGATGGAAGTGTTGGTAGACGACTGAGAGTTGCTCTCAGTATAAAAGAAATTATTGAATAAGGATAAAACATGGCCCTATTTGGTTGCTCATGGGTTTTTGAAAGATAGGATTATATCATAAATCAGTGAAGTAGTGGGAGGATAAAGAATATAGGGAGTCATTTGTTTGGTAGAATGATTTGTGTGTCATTATATTCAAACAGGGTGTTGATTTAATGAATCAAAAGCTTTTGAGTTATTCTTATGATGTGTTTTAATGAACATGCTATTACTATGCATGATCCTTGTACTATTGTTAAAAAATATGATCTATTGATGGTATAAACTATGTATGAATTTTGTGTAGTTATTTAGCTTGTGGCAATTTAGTACCAAGTTTTTCTGATGCACTCTATTTTATAATTTACACAAAATATTATTTGCGAAGAGATAAATCGCATAATCACATATGAGTTAACATGAAGATACGCTATTTGCTTGCTTGAGTTTCATATCACCCAAATGTGTGCATGCATGACAGGTGTTATGCTGCATGTCTGGGGAAACCAGTCGCCTACAATTTAATTTTTGTAGGTCGCAACAGGTTGCTGGCCCCGAAAGGCCACAAATCTAATGTTGGTATTACAAGCTATCATAGACCTGGAGTTCTATGTGTATAATTAATTGCTATTGATTAATACTATTTTATTTACAAGTATAGAAATAAAATTTATGAAAAATCTAGATAGAGACAATTTTTGCCTGATTGATAGTGCTAGCTTACCACACACACCATACTTAAGAAAATGATCTTTCTTTTTCCCAACAATAATACTAGATTATACGTAGTACCCTCGATAGTTGTACTTGCTCAAATTAATTGAAGACTCCGGCAGAGGACACTTTACCCAACAAATGCATACTCTCATAATTCCAGAATAATTTTACTGAGTTTTGATATAAAGAAAAATTTGTATCATATTAAAACTTTGAATAAGTAAAATAAGAAATATTTTTAAGTAACCACTAGTCTAGAGGACCAGGAGTTCGTCTAAGAGAACCAAAAGTTTTCCTAAATGGATTCTCCAGCTATTCACTAGGGATACACGTCACTCACATTGGAGATAAGTTACTTACTACCTTGATCCAGAAGCTCAATCCTAAGGGTCAATTATGAGCCAGAAGCCTAATGATCCAATAATTTTAGAATGTGGCATGATCAACCGGATATGGATATTGATGAAAAATATCAAAACTAATTCTTGTGGTCATCTCTTAGCAAATGACAATGTAACTAATTGACAACTATGGTACTTCAATTTCTAAACCATTAATCTTGAAGATTGTATCAAAATAATAAGTATGATATTTTCATTTATTTAGAATTGCATTATTTTAGTTTTATACGGCTTATGTTAGTATGATTTGATTATGCAATCTTGGCATCTATGTTTTTTGAATTACAGTATTGAGAATTTATATGTTCCATCTCCTTAGATTATTAAATCTTTTATATATGAGACGTCTTAAACGTAATTTTTTTTATGATCTGTCACTTTGACAAGACATAATTCCCGTCGTTAGGGGGAGATATGAGGAAGATAAATGCCTTATTCAAAAGAACGTCGTGAATTATCGTTCTAGAAGAACTTTATGAATTATCGATCTAGAAGAACGCCGTAAAGCATCATTCCAGAAGAACGTATTATGGCATACTTCAACTTTATCTAATCATGACTAAATTAGGAAAATTGATCCTTGTATTTCATTGCAAATGAACTATTAAATGCTTACTTGATAATTTCAATAATACTGCATAAATAGTTATACCAACTATGAACATACATTCTAGAATAGAAGTAAATATCAAAAGAACCAAATAAAGACAACAAATGAATAAGTTCTACATTAAGAATGCGTAAGACCTAAATGTTCCAAAGATTCAGCTCTCCAGAAGAAGAGAACGAATGATATAACATACCCTAAATGCTCTTGAAGAAGCATCTCCTGTAGAGAAAAGTTCATGACAATCCGGAAGATGTCATGAACCAAAGATCCAATTTCTCAAAGTATATCGTTCCGGTCGATAATATACCTCAGATCTCAGAAGAGACTAAGAAAGAGGTACCGGTACACAACAAATCGATATTTTATACATATTCAAAAGAAATTTGGAATCAAGAAGAATTTTTTATAATTGACATTCTCAAGTGAGAATTAAAAAAGAGATGAAAATAAATGATAATACTAGACCACGAATAATCCTTTAATATTAAGGATATGTCATAATTGACATTCTCAAATGAGAATAAAAAAAGATAAAAATAAATGATAATACTAGACCACGAATCAATATTAAGGATAATGAAAAGATGCAATAAATAAAATCCAAAAGGTAAAAACCACGTAGGTTTAAATGGGTAATTATAAAATAAATAAATAAATAAATAAATAAAGAGATCCAAATGAATAGAGCAATGTCAGCTCAAGGATCATCGAAATGACAGGAGTATAATATAAAAAAAAATTACCGGTCATTATAACCTAGACGATAAGATATACAAGAAATCCTCGAAGGATTTAAATCTCTAGGTATATCCTTTGTCACGTCCCAGTCCCAAAATACGTAGGACTAGGAATACGTAAGCATGTCAGTCTATGTATATGGAAACTCTAATATATGAAAACCATAACACATACGTACGTTTTATTATGAATAATAATTCAAAAGTGGTATATAATGTCACCAGTCACAGGGCAAAACTAAATCTCATCCACCGAATCAAATAGAAATAAGTAACCAAGTATATCAAATGATCTATGAAAAGAAACTAACAGCCGGGTGGAGACAAATCTACTACCAGACTAGGATAAGAACAGAGTTCAACTACTAAGATAAGTAAACGACATAAAAGTATCAACTCAACCACGAACTAATAGACTCGAAGGTAAAGAGTTCCTCAAAAAAAAAATGAACTAGCAAGTCCTGAACCGTTCTCCTGCAGATAGTCATGATCGTCTACACCTGGAAAGGGACCAGGTCCTCAGAGGGACATAACAAGATACATAAAAGTATGTCAATAATGTACTGAAAGTAAACATCCAACATGGTCGCCTAACCAGTCTATGTGATATGCAATTTAAGAACAACTTTCCTGTGTATGGACTATCTGACTAAAATAATAGGATGGTCATAGTTCTTTTGGAGATCTAAGGGTCATCACTGGCCTGCAGTAAATAGGGTCATCACGCCTTTCGATCACCATTGGCCTGCAGTAAATAGGGTCATCACGCCTCGCCTCTCCGACAGAGCTTACGGGCAAATAAGAAAAAGTTTAAATGATTCACATACGCTTACTCATTGTTCTTCCCACCCAATACTACTAGCCGTGTCATATCCATGAAACGCAAATACCTCTAGTAACTGCTAAGTCTTCTAGCATGTAATTCTATTAGCAGTTATTCCCTATCGCATATCCCATACGTATCGATGACCAGTCAATACGCAAGTCCGTGATCTATATGAGACTCATAACTCGTGTAACACCTGTGTCAGGGCCATATGAAACATAATGATATCTCAACTCATGGGGTGGTCTCGTAAAACTAGGTCAACATGCATAATATAAATAAAAGACAAAATATGTCGCAACCGTGGTTCCACCCAAGTCTTTCTAAGATGCGCAATTTTATATAGAAAAATAAATGAAAATAAACAACAAAAAATAAATATACAGCAAAGGAATATAACTAAACAGTACTATGGCAAGGTATACTTGTCTGACAAGCAATCTGAGTAACGTAGACGTCCAGACAACAAGTACAAGAAATCAAAAGGTAGGGACTCTGAATGAACATCTTCGGATGCTAAAATAAATATCACTAACGTCTTCAAAATTAGTAATATAGTCAAAAAAATCTACCCTTTCGTCCAATTTGGACACAGAGGAAAAACGATAATTTTGGGCTAAAGCGGGGTCATATGTGGCCCACTTTGCACTAAAATATGTGCCAGGGGTAAAGTTCTCTCAATGGGATAAATTATAGGTTAAAAAAAATCCTAAACGACGATATGAACTCAACGGTATGCCCAATTTTGGATTTCGGTGAGCCGATCACAAAATCTCTCATCAAGTCAAACCATGGGACCCGCGAATAGACAATTCGGTCAACTATCTCAAAATCGCTTGAACCTTGGATCACAGGACCAGCGTGATACCATGGATCCGTTGGTGCAAATTTTGTCACGTTCCGACGAGAAGTCAAAAAATTCTAGGGTATTTTGTAAAACGTCGATACGGAAGACTTTCGACCAATACGGGTTGATTCTGGCGTGCACACACACGTCAAAATCAACTTTCGCGGAAGTCCACACGTCAGGATATATCATACGTGCCTTTTGGTGCAACTAGTACGTAAGAGGTGGTCCGGTTTGTCGGAACGCACTCCGTATCGCAAGTTTTCTAAGGTTTTAGGAACTATTTTTCTTGAACTTCAACACAATTTTTAATAGTTAAAAACTAAAAATTAAATTAAACTAATTGATGGATTTTGAAGGTGGTTAGGTGGTCTTCATATTGGTGAAATTGGTTCGATGTTTCTCCAACTGTGGAGAAAGATATAAGTCCTTAAAAGTTTTGTCATGTTCCGACGAGCGGTCACAATTTTTTAGGGTATTTTGCAAAACGTCGATCCTGGGGACTTTCGATCGATACGGGTTGATTTCGGTATGCACACACATTCAAATCAACTTTCGTAAAATCTCACATGTCAGGATATACCATACGCGTCTTTCGGTGCAACTGGTACATAACGAGGTAGTCCGGTTTGTCGGGATGCACTCCGTATCGCAAGTTTTCTAAGGTTTTAAAAACTCTTTTTTCTTGAACTTCAACGCAATTTTTAATAGTTAAAAACTGAAAATTAAATTAAACTAATTAATATATTTTGAAGGTGGTTAGGTGGTCTTTACATTAGTGAAATCGGTTCGGTGTTTTTCCAACTGTGGGAAAAGATATAGGTCCTTAAAGTTGGTGTCGGGAACTATTTCATGCACTATTCCGAGAACAGTTTTTTCTCAACTTTGGGTCAATTTTTACCTAGTTATTATTGTTGTTTAATTAAAACTAATTAACGGGTATTGAAGGAGGTTATATTGTGATCGTGTACGAAGAAACAGTACATAAAACGAATACATGTGGAGGGATAAATACGAACCTGAACTGGGGTCGTTGCTGCGTGTACGCGCGGGCGGTGTTGTTGCAGCCCGCGACGGTGCTGCCGACGATCGTCGGCGGCGATCGCCGGCAAGGGAAGGCATGTCGGGGTCGCCGGGGGGTCTGGCAGGGGCTAGGGTTGGAGGAGAGAAGTTTTTGTTAGGGTTTGCGTTTATACACACACACACACACACACACACACACACACATATATATATATATATATATATATATATATATATATATATAGGGGGATTGGGGGTCGTGGGTTGTTGGGTGAGGTCTAAGGGGGTCGGTTCTGTGAGGCCGGGTTAGAGTAGGATTAGTAATAGGTTTTTGTTTAGCATTAGTAATAGATTTTTGGTTTTGTTTGGTTTTGTTTTTCTTTTCTTTTCTTTTTTCTTTTTTCTTTTACCTATTAACTATACATATATATATATTTATATTTATATATAGATACTTATATATATGTATGAGAATAAATTAAAAATATACAAAAGATATTTTTAAACATAAAATAAATTTAAAAAAATTTATAATACTTCAAGAAATAATTGTACAACAAAAAATATTATTTATGACATATATAAAATTGCTATACAGAAACAAATATTAAATAAATCAAGAAATCTTATTATCTAATTAGCTAAGTAATTAACTAAAATCCAATAATTAAATAAATGCAATAAAAAATAATTTAAATTATAATTTTTAATTAGGGGGTTTATATTCTATCCAACTTACAAAAAATTCGTCATCAAAATTAAAAATAAAGCATGGTTGGCGAATAAGAGAGGTAATAAGGTAGAGAAGGCTAAAGCACGAATTATCGTACCTCAAACTTGGGAAGGAGAAAATATAAATCAGGTATTCAATTCTAAGGGTCAGTTGGGTCTGCTTTAAGTAAGGTGATATAGCACAAATAAGTTTTAGTACAAGAAAAAAATGCATATGGGGTCGAGGATACGAAGGATACAGTAGAGGAGATGAGTAACCCAAGAGAGCAAGGTATTGATAGGATGGAGAATGCTACTTCTACTACTCATATCATCTACTCATTCTGTGGGTATGCTTTCTAGTTAAAATATCAACCTATACTTACAGTTGCTAAACCACGATTCTATATCTATCTATGCTCCTAAAAATTTTGTGTCATATTGGGGCATATATCTAGTACTATCCATATATCAAACTTCCATCAAGCACGAACGTTCGTATTTCCGAAATAGAAAAAGACAGAAAAACAATAATAAGAGTTCAAGGAAGATGTAATCGAATTCAAATACATAGTTAAAAGTGATTGAAGAATGTATGAGAGTTGCCAAGACAATTGTGGGTTGAGATCCTATTTTGGAATTTCTATTCGCAAGCTCGTATCAGTATAATTACGTAACCGATACATTATGCTCTGGCTTGTCTAGAGGGCAAGTATATTCGTCTAATAAGCTATGTCAACTAAATCTTGATCCACGTAGAGTAGTCATACAAAGAGCGAACCAAGTGCACTAAGGTTGATCAGACAGTAATACACTGATTCTAAATAGACAAATACATTAGAGTGGGCCCCCTAATAACACATATATCATAAACAAGCTCGAGAAAAGAATAAGCTTGCAAAACTAGGCTATAATAGCAGCATAAGTCAAGATAGTCCAAAATAAAAGTACGTGGAATTATGATCAGTGAAGGTACAAATAGTTTAAGTTCATCATGAATCTAAGACTTACCCGGTATTTGTGCCTCTACAGTTGCCATACTACTTCTTGTCTAAGTCTATGGTTGACCAATTAGGGTTCGGACCGCTAGGATTCTGCAGTCTTGGCAAACACAATTTTCTTACGCCGACATATATTTCGGTGTCGTTCAATTATACCTTATTAGTGTAGCTTAATACCTATGTGATCCTAGAACATGCTACAAACTTACAAAGATTCAACTAGTATTGTAATTGTCTTATTGAGATTCTACAAAATAGCCTTGTTCTTGTAAATAAAATAAAAACTCCTGTTAAGGTATACAAGGAAAGGATCTTGGTACTATTAGGGTATCCTAGTGCATTGGAGAACTATCTAAGGTGATGGTCATCCTTAATTTTTTAATTATAATCAGTGCTTGTAGAACAAAATGTGTCAATACTAAGAATAAGGAGGTTACTGGCTCTCAAGTGAGGGAGGATATAACCTATAATGAGATATAGATATAATTCACGTGATTTAAAACTAAAGAATAATCATAAAATCATAATCTAAATGAACAACTCAAACTATCAAGTTCTAAATACTAAGCACAAAAATTCAAAATTAAAGATAAACAAAGTATAATCCTATCAAGCTATATATCCTAACATAAAAGGAATCACTTGGTCTACAATTAGAAGGGTCCGGTGACACGATCAGATTCCCATCATCGTTTAAGGTCAACGATTATGGAACGAGATTGCAACAGTCACGTAGGAGAATAATGAGTGTACATGTCACTCCCCAGTCCCAAAATGGCAACTCCAATATATGGAAACCAAAATCCAAACGTACGCTGTAATATGAATATTAAATCCTTAAGTGGTAAAACATATGTCACAAGTCACATGGTATAATCTAAATCTCATCCACAGAAAATCGAATATAAATAAATAACCAATATCTATGAAACTAGATCTCAATAAGAAGTATCTAAGGATGATAGTTGGATGAAAATAAATCCACTACCAACCCGAATGTAAAAATAAATACAATATAAGTACAACACAATATAGGAATACCAGCTACCAATCACGGGGCTCGAAGAGAAGACATCCTCAAAATTAAGTAACATCCGAATCTTCGCTCCTGCGAATACTCAAGAACAGATACACCTGGAAGGGCCAGGTCCTCAAAGGGATATAACAAGGTACATAAAAGCATGCCAATAAAGAACTGAAATAAATATCCAATGGTTGCCTAACCGTCTAAGTGAATGCAGTTAAGAACAACTTTCCCCACAAGTGAGCTATCTGGCTGAAAACTGGAATTTGACATGGTTCTCTATTGGATATCCAGGGGCCTAAAAGGCACGTCGTCTTTTGAACGGCAGAGGCCCGCCTGATAATACATAATATATAGTGGTCATCACCACCCGTATCTCCAGCGGAGAATCCGGGCACACAATAGAAAAAGTGCAAAGGAGCTCAAATGCGGTACTTGTTGTTCTCCCCACCCCATGCTCTAAGCATGTCACATCTATGACACAATTTGGTTCATAGCCTATTCTTAGTACCCTAGCCCAATCTTGCAACCAAACAAGGACAAGGATGGGACCACCGTACTACAATAGGCTATATCCATAGACCTCTAATAACTGCTTAGTCTTCTAGCATACAAAGTTTCTATTAGCAGTTATCCCTAACGCACGGCCCATATGTACAGGAGGCCAAACCCTGCACGCAGTCCGTGATCTATATGAGACTCACACTCGTGTAACAACTGTGTCACGACCAATGAACCTAATGATGCTACATGAAAATGGGGTAGTCTCATAAACAAGGTCAATGCAAATACATAAATAAAAATATATCGCGACGACACCGTCGCGCGTATTTTATATAACAGTTAAAATATATGAACTAAAGACAGAAAATAAATATGCATGCAACATATGGAATATAAATAGCAGTACAATGGCAAGGTATACTTGCCTGGCAAGAAAGCTGTAATGTACCAATAACCTGCTCCAGAAGTTGCGCAGAACAAATCCAATATCCTATGTACACATAAATATAATACAATAAAATCATTAGTCATTACACTAGCACATACACAACCACATTTATACTGGACTCAGGGGGTATACTAGGGGTGGCACTAGTTATCTAACATGGTCAATTACGCGTTAAATTATGCAGGGTCACATCTTCAAGTGCTGCACACCATCAGGCAGCCAAAATATCGCGGATCTCGCCAGGACGTTAATGTATGCAAGGCAGTCAACTAACATTGTTCTTAGAGTCAACATGGTCAAGGTAACCATGGGATAATCCACAGTGTCCTAGGGTCGTACAATATAAATACACCTGTAGTCATAAGCATATAATTACTTATATAATACATTCATCTATATATGTGTATATATATATATATATATATATATATATATATATATATATATATATATATATATATATCACTTAATTACTAATATGCGTATGTGTATGCGTACAAGTTATTGGGTTCACCGACTCAGGATTTGCAGTCAGCTAACAGTCATAGAGAAATGCTAATATCCTACTAACATATACACAAGCACATACATAACAATATGAAAGGTGGGGAACAAGTTCGTACCTTGAGGTACGTGTACGGAGACGACGGTGGGGTTGACGACGATGATGACAATGGTGACGACTATAACGACGATGATGGTGAGGACGACAATGATGATGATGATTACGACTACGGCGATGATGATGATGAGGACAATAAATAAGTGATTAGGGTTGGTGTTGGTAGTGATGATGAGATGTTCCTGTTGAGAATGATGATGGGGTTGATGGCTTATGATACGATGATAATGATGGAATGATGGTGAGATGACGATGATGCGATGATGATGATGAGATGATAACAACGACGATAATGAGATGTCGATGATACGATGATGATGAAGTGATGATGATGGGATGATGGTGAGATGACGATGATACGATGGTGATGGTGATGATGACGACAACGATGAGATAGCGAGGAGGGGATAATGATGATGATGATGATGATTACGACGATGATGAGATGACGATGATGCCATGATGATGAGATAACGATGATGATGACGACGACGATGATGAGATGACGATGAGGTAATGATGATGATGGGATGAGGATGATGACGACAACGACGATGATGAGATGACGGCGATGCGATGATGATGAAGTGATGATGATGATAATGGTGATGGAATGATGATGATGAACTAAGATGATGATAATGATGGTGGTGGGTGGTGGACTGCCGGAGTCAGGCCAGGGGAGTTTCTCCGGCCAGTCACGGAGGACAGGAAAGAGGAGTTCATGATAGGGAAGGGGTCGTGTTGGTGGTTTTTGGTGGATGATCGGAAGGAGGAAGATGAAGAGATGGTAATGGAAATGGGGGTGCTGACAGTTGGCCGGAGGGGGACTTAGGTTGAGGCGACAGGGAGAGGAGGAAGAAGAAGACGGTGGTGCTACAGGTGTTGTGGTCGTGGTGCTGCCGGCATTCAGGCGAGGGGGGGATGGAGTACAGGCGGCTCGGGTGATGAGGAGGACGGGGAGGAGGAAGAGTACTGGGGACGATGACAAGGGAAGGAGACGCTGCTCCGGTGGGTTGCTCCGGTGGGTCAAGCTCGGCATAGTGGCTCGGGGACGCCGGGTGAGGCATGGGGAAGAGGAGGAAGAAGAAGAGGTTAGTGGTGGTACTGTCGGGATTCAGTCGAGATGGGAGGGGCACGGTGGAGGTGAGGTGGCCAGGTCGAGATCCGCTCCGGCTGGACGTTGTGGTGGAGTTACTCGGTGCTGCGGGGGGTTCAGCAGCGGGCCGAGGCTCCGGTCAGGGAGGTCGATGGAAAAGGAGGACAGTGGTGGCGGTAATGGCAGTGGGTTGCTGGTGGTCCGGCTGTGCTCCGACCGGTGTAGAAGTCGTGGGTGGTCGGGATGAGGAGGTCCAGGCGACTGATCACGGCTCAGACGGAGGAGGGAAGGCTGTGGAGATGTCGAGGTCTCGGTGGTCAGTACAAGTGGAGTCCGGCGGGTCTCCGGCAAGGTCAGGCGGAGGTAGGGGGAGATGAACAGTAGGGGATGGGTTGGTATACGGCTAGGTTAGGTTTTGGTGTTTTGTGAAATAGGGAAAAGAAGAGAAAAAATTATTTAAATACATGTAGGACTTTGGGTTTGGGTTGACCTAGTTAGGTGGGCTTGGTCAACACTCTTTGGCTTAGGCCTTGGGCTTGCATGAGGATGTTTGAGGACCATAATTGCATGGTTTAAATGCGAGGCTAGAAATAAATTGAGGGGGCGATATTTTGTGTTGCACATTCCGAAAAATTACGAAAAAATCTATGTGAAGGGAAAATTGAGTTTTTTCACGTATTATCCACTGGTGTGGGCACCTCAATGTGCTTTTGCATAAAAGCCCCCAATAATTAGAAAATTTGCACAATATCGAAAATTGGATTTTAATTAATCAAAAATACCGCGTACGGTGTTCTGGAATTAATTAGGAGTACACAGAATTAAAATTAGGTGGGACACAAGTGTCAGGGACGTAGAGGGTACAATGTAGAATATTAATAAAATTTGGGTTGTACAAAACGGTCAAGATTGTGTATCCAATTTTGATTGGGACGCACAAGGGTACAAGGTCGTATTTATTTAGACTTATAATAATAACGTCCGCGATGTTTATTGTGCGACTAAAATATAGCACAAGAAAGCAATATTATAAGTTACACAAGGATCAGAATAGTAGGCGGGCATGTCTAGGATGAGGTTGTGAAGTTTGTAGATAGACAATGGCTAGTGAGGTGCTCCAATTATCGAACAACGGTATGGTGCGCTACATAATATAAATTATTGTATTCTTAAATAAATGTCGTGTTCTAATTCTAATTGGTTCAAACTAGCCCTAGTTTTACTATCTAAGCAAGGTAGGCCCGATTTTGGGTGAGGGGGTTTACAATCTACCCAACTTAAAATAATTTCGTCCTCGAAATTAAAATAGGGTAGGGTTCTCTCTATCAAATCTTACTTGGTTCAGTCTAAAGAATTCTTCTCAAGTTAACATTGCAGTTTCTACCCAACTTAAAATTTACCCATCTATCATCTAAGGCTATGCATCTAAGAAAGCTATGCCCCAAATTATTTAATCATGTTATTGAATCCTCAAGGTTTTTTTTTAACACCAAATATATCATCTATGATATGCCCATAACCATTTATAAAAGAGAGTCACCAAGTCATATGATTAGCCTATGGGGTATATCTAGCACTATCAGTGTATCACTTATTCCAAGCACGAGGTTTTGTCTTTCCGAAATAAGGAAAGACGAAAAACAATGGTAAAGAATTCAAGGAGGGGGTAATAGAATGGAAGTATGGGAATCAAAGTGTTTAAAGGATTCAAATGGGAATTGTCAAGGCAGTTGTGGATTGAAATACTATTTTGGTAATTCCTATTCACATGCTCGTATTAGTACAGTTATATAACCGATACTATCCGCTCAGACATATCTAGAGGGCAAGTTCAGGTGTCTACTAGTCAACTATATATCTCAATCCACGTAAAGTATTATTGCGAAGGGCTAATCAAGCGCACTATGGTTGATCAGACCGTAATATACTGATTCTGAAATATATTAGTGTGGTTGATCATGCCCCAATAACACATATGTCATGAACAAGCTCGATAAAGAATAGGCTTGCAAAAACTAGGCTATAATAGCGGCATAAGTCAAGGTAGTACAGCAAATATAAGTACGCTAGATGATGATGAAAGGAGGTACAAATTAATTCAAGTTCACAAAACAAAAACAAAATAAGCAATAATAATAATAAAAGATTCTACAATATCTACAGTTATCATACAACCTCCTTGTCTAAGTCGCTAGTCGACCAAATAGGGGCATGGACCTCTAAATTCTATCGTCTGAATAAACACCGTCGTCTTATGCTAGCATACAATTAATGCCATTCAGTTACACTTCAATAATGGGTCAAAAGACTATGTGATACTAGGTTGTGAGGTATACTACCTAACCTATAACAATTGAACTACTATTGCAATTATCTTAAGGATATCGCAGAAGCTCCTGTTAAGGTCTACGAGAAGAGGTCTTGGTACTTATTAGGGTATCCGCTTACATTACATAGATCATGGTCGTCTTAAGTCTTAGTCATAGCGCTTATGGAACAAGTGTCAATAGCAAGAATAGAAAGGTTACTAGCCTCAAGGGAAGGGAATATAACTCGTATCGAGGTGAGGGTACAAATTACGTGATCTACAACTAGGGGTAATTATCATAATCTAATTGAACAACTCAACTATCAGGTTCTAACTACAAGGCACACAATTCAAAATTCAAGGTCACAACTATAACTTTAGCAAACTATATATCCTATCATAGAATACAATCACTTGGTCTATAATTAGAGGTGTTAAGTGGCACAAGTTGAAAGATGAAGAAAAGAAGAAGATAATTTATTCGTCATGCAATTAACGAACGTTAAGGTCGCAGAGGATCAACATATACAATTAAAATAGGGGGCTCTAGATAGCATCATGGTTTTCTAAGGGGAAGTGGTATGCTAGTTGCTATGTTTGAGGTATGATTAGAAAAATATTCTATGCATTGCTCTTGGCTTTCTAAGGTACTGTCTGCTTATCTCAAGACAAGAATCTAAATTTATAGTTCTCCAATACTTATCTAACTGCGAAGGTTAGGTTCAGTCCTAATATTCAATTTTGGTTTTCTATTGGTTCCTCAATACTAGGGTCAAACATTATGGTAAACTTCTAACTAACTCTAGTAGTGTCTATACTACTCTCAAGTCTTCGTAATACATCAGGGGGTAATGGTAAACCAATTCTAGAGATAAGGAATTCTAGGGTTTACTAGATATTCTAAACTTAGCTGTGTGTCTATATTCTCGTTGTATTCTTAATAGGTGTGCTACCCTAATTATCATCCTAATAATAGGGGTTCCTATATTCTAGCAGAAGGCTATACTCAAAGAACTATTAGGGAAGTACAGGAATCAAGCAGGATACAATTGTTCAAATAGAACAGATAGGAGAAAGATGAAGCATAGTCAATTATGGATGAGATCCTATACTCTAGTCCTAAGTGCAGGCTTGTCCGGTACAGTAATATAACTGAGACAATATGCTCTCGATCTGCATGGGCCACCACAAAAATATGTCATGCCCCAGTCCTAAAATACGTAGGACTAGGACACGTAAGCATGTCAGCCGTATGGATATGGCAACTCCAATATATTGAAACCAAAATCCACACGTACGCTATAATTTGAATATCAAATCCACAAGTGGTATAACATATGTCACAAGTCACAGGATATAATCTAAATCTCATCCACAGAAAATCGAATATAAATAAATAACCAATATCTGTGAAACTATATCTCAATAAGAAAAATCTAAGGATGATAGTTGGATGGAAATAAATCCACTACCAACTCGAATGTAAAAATAAATACAATATAAGTACAACACAATATAGGAATACCAGCTACCAATCACGGAGCTCGAAGAGAAGACATCCTCGAAATTAAGTAACCATCCGAATCTGCGCTCCTGCGAATACTCAAGAACAGATATACCTGGAAGGGCCAGGTCCTCAGAGGGACATAACAAGATACATAAAAGCATGCCAATAAAGTACTAAAATAAATATCCAATGGTCGCCTAACCGTCTAAGTGAATGCAGTTAAGAACAACTTTCCCCACAAGTGAGCTATCTGGCTGAAAACTGGGATTTGGCATGGTTCTCTATTGGAGATCCAGGGGCCTAAAAGGCACGTCGTCTTTTGAACGGCGGAGGCCCGCCTGATAATACATAATATATAGTGGTCATCACCACCCGTATCTCCAGCAGAGAATCCGAACGCACAATAAAAAAAGTACAAAGGAGCTCAAATGCGGTACTTGTTGTTCTCCCCACCCCATGCTCTAAGCATGTCACATCTATGACATAATTTGGTTCATAGCCTATTCTTAGTACCCTAGCCCAATCCTGCAACCAAACAAGGACAAGGATGGGACCACCATACTACAATAGGCTATGTCCATAGACCTCTTATAACTGCTAAGTCTTCTAGCATACAAAGTTTCTATTAACAGTTATCCCTAATTCATGGCCCATACGTACAGGAGGCCAAAACCTGCACGCAGTCCGTGATCTATATGAGACTCATACTCGGGTAACAACTGTGTCACGACCAATGAACCTAATGATGCTATATGAAAATGGGGTAGTCTCATAAACAAGGTCAATGCAAATACATAAATAAAAATATATCGCGACGACACCGTCGTGCGCATTTTATATAACAGTTAAAATATATGAACTAAAGATATAAAATAAAGATGCATGCAACATATGAAATATAAATAACAGTACAATGGCAAGGTATACTTGCCTGGCAAGGAAGCTGCAATGTACCAATAACCTACTCCAGAAGTCGTGCAGAACAAATCCAATATCCTATGTACACATAAATATAATACAATAAAATCATTAGTCATTACACTAGCACATACACAACCATATTTATATTGGACTCAGGGGGTATACTAGGGGTGGCACTAGTTATCTAACATGGTCAATTACGCGTTGAATTATGCAGGGTAATATCTTTAAGTGCTACACACCATTAGGCAGCCAAAATATCGTGGATCTCGCCAGTACGTTAATGTACGTAAGGCAGTCAACTAACATTGTTCTTAGAGTCAACATGGTCAAGGTAACTATGGGATAATCCACAGTGTCCTAGGGTCGTACAATATAAATACACCTGTAGTCATAAGCATATAATTACTTATATAATACAGTCATATATATATATATATATATATATATATATATATATATATATATATATATGTATATATATATATATATCACTTAATTACTAATATGCGTATGTGTACGCGTACAAGTTATTGGGTTCACCGACTCAGGGTTTGCAGTCAGCTAACAGTCATAGAGAAATGCTAATATCCTACTGACATATACACAAGCACATACATAACAATATGAAAGGTGGGGAACAAGTTCGTACCTCGAGGTACGTGTACGGAGACGAAGGTGGGATTGACGACGATGATGACGACTATAACGACGATGATGGTGAGGACGACAATGGTGATGATGATTACGACTACGGCGATGATGATGATGAGGACAATAAATAAGTGATTAGGGTTGGTGTTGGTAGTGATGATGAGATATTCCTGTTGAGAATGATGATGGGGTTGATGGCTGCTGATACGATGATGATGATGGAATGATGGTGAGATGACGATGATGATGATGAGATGACAACAACGACGATAATGAGATATCGATGATGCGATGACGATAAAGTGATGATGATGATGATGGGATGATGGTGAGATGACGATGATGCGATGGTGATGATGACGACGATAATGAGATGGCGAGGGGATAATAATGATGATTACGATGATGATGAGATGACAATGATGCGATGATGATGATGACGACGATGATGAGATGATGATGATGCCATGATGATGATGACGACGATGATGAGATGACGATGGGGTAATGATGATGATGGGATGAGGATGATGACGACGACGACGACTATGATGAGATGACGATGATGCGATGATGATAAAGTAATGATGATGATAATGGTGATGGAATGATGATGATGAACTGAGATGATGATGATAATGATGGTGGTGGGTGGTGGACTGCCGGAGTCCGGCCAGGGGAGTTTCTCCGGCGAGTCATGGAGGACAGGGAAGAGGAGTTCGTGACAGGGAAGGGGTCGTGTTGGTGGTTTGTGGTGGATGATCGGAAGGAGGAAGATGAAGAGATGGTAATGGCAATGGGGGTGCTGACAGTTGGCCGGAGGGGGACTTAGGTCGAGGCGACATGGAGAGGAGGAAGAAGAAGAAGGTGGTGCTACTGGTGTTGTGGTCATGGTGCCGTCGGCGTTCAGGCGAGGGGGGGATGGAGTGCAGGCGGCTCGGGTGATGAGGAGGACGGGGAGGAGGAAGAGTACTGGGGACGATGACAAGGGAAGGAGACGTTGCTCTGGTGGGTCGAGCTCGGCACAGTGGCTCGGGGACGTCGGGTGGGGCGTGGGGAAGAAGAGAAAGAAGAAGAGGTTGGTGGTGGTACTGTCGGGATTCAGTCGAGATGGGAGGGGCACGGCGGAGGTGAGTTGGCCAGGTCGAGATCCGCTCCGGCTTGACGTCGTGGTTGAGTTACTCGGTGCTGCGGGGGGTTCAGCAGCGGGCCGAGGCTCCGGTCAGGGAGGTCGATGGGGAAGGAGGACAATGGTGGCGGTAATGGCAGTGGGGTACTGGTGGTCCGGCTGTGCTCCGGCCGGTGTAGAAGTCGTGGGTGGTCGGGATGAGGAGGTCCAGGCGACTGATCACGGCTCAGGCGGAGGAGGGAAGGCTATGGAGATATCGAGGTCTCGGTGGTTAGTGCAGGTGGAGTCCGGCGGGTCTCCGGCAAGGTCAGGCGGAGGTAGGGGGAGATGAACAGTAGGGGATGGGTTGGTATACGGCTAGGTTAGGTTTTAGGGTTTTGTGAAATAGGGAAAAGAAAAGAAAAAAATTGTTTAAATACATGTAGGACTTTGGATTTGGGTTGACCTAGTTAGGTGGGCTTGGTCAACACTCTTTGGCTTGGGCCTTGGGCTTGCATGAGGATGTTTGAGGGCCATAATTGTATGGTTTAAATACGAGGCTAGAAATAAATTGAGGGGGCGATGTTGTGCGTTGCACATTCCAAAAAATTACGGAAAAATCTATGTGAAGGGAAAATTGAGTTTCTTCACGTATTGTCCACTGGTGTGGGCACCTCAATGCGCTTTTGCATAAAAGCCCCCAACAATTGGAAAATTTACACAAGGTCGAAAATTAAATTTTAATTAATCAAAAATACCGCGTATGGTGTTCTGGAATTAATTAGGAGTACACGAAATTAAAATTAGGTGGGACACAAGTGTCAGGGGCGTAGAGGGTACAGTGTAGAATATTAATAAAATTCGGGTTGCACAAAACGGTCAAGATTGTGTCTCCAATTTCGATTTGGATGCACAAGGGAACAAGGTCGTATTTATTTAAACTTATAATAATAACGTCCGCGACGTTTATTGTGCGACTAAAATATAGCACAAGAAAGCAATATTATAAGTTACACAAGGATCAGAATAGTAGGCGGTCATGTCTAGGATGAGGTTGTGAAGTTTGTAGATAGGCAATGGCTAGTGAGGTGCTCCAATTATTGAAACAATGGTAAGGTGCGCTACATGATATAAATTATTGTATTCTTAAATAAATGTCGTATTCTAATTCTAATTGGTTCAAACTAGCCCTAGTTTCACTATAAGCAAGGTAGGCCCAATTTTGGGTGAGGAGGTTTACAGTACCTTAAGGAGCGAAATAATTGGAAGAAGAAAATACTCAATAGTATTGGATTCCGCGAACGTGGCACGATTGGAAAGACGAAGGAATTTTTTTTCCTCACAAGCATTTAAATTAAGGTTACGGAGAAACAAGTTATAAAAGTAAATAGAGACTCTTGATGGTAATATAGTTTTATAGGAGGAGGTAGTATGCTAATTTCCAAGGTCGGGGAATGATCAAGGGAAAGATTCTAATCAATTGCTAGGTTCAAATGATTATGGATAGAGTTATGATTGAGGGAAGATATAAGTAACCCAAGTTGGAGAATTTAAACAGGTATTTGGGTGATAACATGGTTTACTAAGGTAATATGGTATTTGGTCGAGATATGATAGTCTTCTATGTTAGGCATGATTAGTGAAGAGATTCTAATCGTTAGCATTGTTCAAACGATTAGAGAGCAGTGATAATGGATTCACAATAGAGAAAAAATATATGTAATTGAAGATGAAACTATAGTCAGAGGATAACGGGATTCCTAAGGGAATATGGTATTTGCTAGAATACAATGGCCTTCTAGGATGGAGCATGATTAAGGGAATAGATTCATATCATTGCAATGTTCAAATATTAAAGCAACGCCAAGGGATTCATGACAAAGAATTGATAAGTACTCTAGTTTGAGGGATATGACTCAGTTGAGGATTTATGAACACTCAATACGAATATAACGATTGAGGATGCTAAGTGATATATCAGGATGAAGATAGGGTACTCCTGTTCACACTAGGGTATCGGTTTATTTATTTGGTTTCTTAAGCTACTGCTTTACTAACTATCACGACAAGCATCTAAATCTCTAATTCCTTTTAGCTCCTATATTACCTCACTATGGAAGTTAGGTTTAGTCCTAATATCCAACCTTGAATTTATATTGGTTCCTCAATACTAGAGTCAAACAATATGGTCAAATTTCTAACTACCCTAGTAGTATTCATACTACTCTCAAGTCATGCCTAAATATAGCAAGGGTAAGGGTCAATCAACTTATAGGTGCTGAATGCTAAGGTTCATTCTTATACTAAGCATTTGAAGTGGTCAATGTTATAGTTTGTTTCCTAATAGGTTTGTTATCCTAGTCAACTTCTAAGACCTTCTAACAACATGTGCTTCTACTATGGTAGAAAAGTATACGCATAAAACAATCAAGAAAGTACGTTCATCCCTCCGGGATAAAGAGAGGTAAGGAACAATGATAGTGAGGTCAAGAGAATTAAGCGAATTCAATTCCGAAGGCCAGGGGAGATACCCGAGTTCAAAGAATCGGGAATAAAATTAAGAAAGTTGGTCAAATATATGGATGGGATCCTATACTCTAATAATATACGTAGGCTAGCTCGGTAAAGTAACAAAACCGAAGCAATATGCTCTCGACCTGCATGGGCCACCACAAAAATATGTCATGCACCAGTCCCAAAATACTTAGGATTAGGAATACGTAAGCATGCCAGTCGTACGTGTATGGAAACTCCAATATATGAAAACCATAACACATACGTGTGTTGTATTATGAATAATAATTCACAAGTGGTATATAATGTCATCAGTCACAGGGCATAACTAAATCGCATCCACCGAATCAAATAGAAATAAGTAACCAAGTATATAAAATAATCTATGAAAAGAAACTAACAGTCGGGTGGAGACAAATCCACTACCAGACTAGGATAAGAACAAAGTCCAACTACTAAGATAAATAAATGACAAAAAATTATCAACTCAACCACGAACCAATAGACTCGAAGGTAAAGATCTCCTCGGAAGAGAATGAAGTAGCAAGTCCCGATCTGTGCTCCTGCAGATAGTCATGATCGTCTACACCTGGAAAGGGACCAGGTCCACAGAGGGACGTACCAAGATACATAAAAGTATGTCAATAATGTACTGAAAGTAAACATCCAACATGGTCGCCTAACCAGTCTATGTGATATACAATTTAAGAATAACTTTCCTGGGTATGGACTATCTGGCTAAAATAATGGGATGGACATAGTTCTCTTAGAGATCCAGGGGCCTCGGGCATAACGTCTTTCGATCGTCATTGGCCTGCAGTAAATAATGGGGTCATCACGCCTCACATCTCCGACGAAGCTTACGGGCAAATAAGAAAAAGTGTAAATGAGTCACATACGCTTACTCATTGTTCTTCCCACCCAATGCTACTAGCCGTGTCATATCCATGACACGCAAATACCTATAGTAACTGTTAAGTCTTCTAGCATGCAATTCTATTAGCAGTTATTTCCTATCGCACATCCCATACGTATCGATGACCAGTCAATACGCAAGTCTGTGATCTACATGAGACTTATAACTCGTGTAACACCTATGTTAGGACCATATGAAACATAATGATGCCTCAACTCATAGGGTGGTCTCGTAAAACTAGGTCAACATGCATAATATAAATAAAAGACAGAAGACGACGCAACCGTCGTTGCTCCCAAGTCTTTCTAGGACGCACATTTTTACATAGAAAAATAAATGGAAATGAACAACAAAAAATAAATATGCAGTAAAAGAATGTAACTAAATAGAACTATGGCAAGGTATACTTGCCTGGCAAGCAATCTGAGTAACGTAGACGTCCAAACGACAAGCACATGTAACCGGAAGGTAGGGACTCTGAATGAACGTCTCCGGATGCTGAAATAAACATCACCAACGTCTCTGAAATTAGCGATATAGTAAAAAAAATTACCCTTTCGTCCAATTTGGAAACAGGGGCAAAATAGTAATTTTGGGCTAAAGCGGGGTCTATGTGTGGCCCACTTTGTACCGAAATGCGTATCAGGAATAAAGGTCTCTAAATGGAACAAATTATAGGTCAGACAAATTTTAAATGATGATAAGAACTCAACAGTATGTCCAATTTTGGATTCCGGTGAGCCGAACACAAAATCGCTCGTCAAGTCAAACTATGGGGTCCGCGAATAGGAGGTTCGGTCAACTGTCTCGGAATCCCGTGAAACTTGGGTCACAGGACCAGCGTAATACCACGGATCCGTTGGCGTAAGTTGCATCACATTCCGACGAGCGGTCACCAATTTCTAGGATATTTTGTAAAACACCGATATGGGGGACTTTTAATCGATACAGGTTGATTCTGGCGTGCATACATGCCCAAATTAACTCCTTTTGGTATAACTTGTACATAACGAGGTGGTCCGGTTTGTCGGAACGTACTCTGTATCGCAAGTTTTCAAAGGTTTTAAAAAATATTTTTCTTGAACTTCAACACAAATTTTAATAGTTAAAAATTAGAAATTAAATTAAACTAATTAATGGATTTTGAAGATGGTTAGGTGGTCTTCACATTGGTGAAATCGGTTGGGTGTTTCTCCAACTGTGGAGAAAGATATAGGTCCTTAAAGTTGGTGTCGTGAACTGTTTTATGCACTGTTCCGAGAATAATTTTTTCTCAACTTTCGGTCAATTTTTACCTAGTTTTTATTGTTGTTTAAGTAAAACTAATTAACGGGTATTGAAGGGGGTTATATTGTGATCGTGTACGAAGAAAAAATGCATAAAATGAATAATTATGGAGGGAGAAATACGAACCTGCACTGGGGTCGCTGCCGGCGGTCGTCGGCGGCGGTCGCCGGCCAGGGAAGGCATGCCGGGGTCGCCTGGTGGTCTGGCAAGGGCTAGGGTTGGAGGAGAGAAGTTTTGGTTAGGGTTTGCATTTATACACTTATATATATATATATATATATATATATATATATATATATATATATATATATATATATATATATATAGGATCGAGGGTCGCGGGTTGTCGGGTGAGGTCTGAGGGGGTCGGTTCTGTGAGGCCGGGTTATAGTAGGATTGGTAATAGGTTTTTGTTTAGCATTAGTAATAGAAATTTGGTTTTCTTTTTCTTTTCTTTCTTTTTCTTTTACCTATCAACTATACATATATATTTATATATAGATACTTATATATATATATATATATATATATATATATATATATATATATATATATATATATATATATATATATATATATATATATATATATATATATGGATGAGAATAAATAAAAATATACAAAAGATATTTTTGCACATAAAATAAATTTCAAAAAATTTATAATACTTCAAGAAATAATTGTACACCCAAAAATATTATTTATGACATATATAAAATTGCTATACATAAACAAATATTAAATAAATCAAGAAATCTTATTATCTAATTAGCTAAGTAATTAACCAAAATCTAATAATTAAATAAATACAATAAGAAATAATTTAAATTAAGATTTTTAAATTAGGGGGTTTACATCCTTGAAGGATTTAAAATTATCATGCTATCCTCGAAGGATTTGCAAAACGAGCCATATATAGATTAAAGCCATCCGGAAGAGTATGATTGGCTCATTGAATACCGATTTAGGAAAGAATATAATAATCATAATCATAAAATGTCCAGTCATATTTATGAAAAAAAATTCCTAAACGGATTCATTAAAGCGGTCGTCTATGATAAAACCTCCTGAAGATAAGATCTTCCGACGAGACATTCTCCTGAAGAGATAGAAACTATGACTATATATTCCGAAGAGGCAATCTCCAGAAGAGAGACAAATCTCCAGAAGAGATCTCATATAATCTCCTAAAGAGATAATCTTAATCTTATAAAGAGATAAATCTATAGAAGAGATGTCATATAATCTCCCAAAGATATAATCTCTAGAATAGATAAATCTCTAGAAGAGATATAGTATAATCTCCTGAAGAGATAATATAAATCTTCTGAAGCGATAATCTCCCAGCAGAGATATAAATCTCCTGAAGAGATCTTCCGAAAAGAAGATCTCCTAAAGAGATTCAATATGATTAGTTATCATTTACTCAGTATACCTATAAATGGCCAGGTCAATGGGATCCGTTATGGCCGAGAAAAAATAAAACATATTCTGGGCCCTGAAGTACCTTATTTAAATAATATTAATTATTTATTCACTTAGCATAATATATTTATTTGAACCTGCTAATATGCACTTACAGATAGACAATAGAATGACATAAGACACAAAAATTATTCTTGATTTAATTCAGATGAATATTTGGATCATATAAGATATGCAGATGCAAGGTATATCTGATCCCCATTAAGAGGATAGCACAACCAAGATATGTTTTATAAATTGTGTTCAGGTATTTTCGGAGATAAATAAAGCAAATTGCTACAACGACCTCATCAAATCATCCTTGCAAACAGAGAATGTGCATGGCTATAGTTTCAAGAGTTCAACAATCAGGGGAGTTTCAAGTTTCCAGAAATAACAAATAAAGCCTACACATCTCTATGAGGATACGAGAATTATAAATATGAATGTATAGGCAATTTGGGGTAAGATGTAACATTCAAATATATTAGGGGGTTGACTTTTAGTTTACAGTGATGTAAGAACTATATATAATTTTATAATTTTGAGGGGGAGCATCCTGAAGATGCTAATGGAGACATCTGAAGTATGTCTTTACTCATTGTACTATTTTCCTTCGATGAGGTTTTTTTTTTACTAGATTTTTTCTTCGAAAGATTTTTAACGAGGTAATGTAAGTCGCACCCACTTGAATTCCTGAAAAATATTATTCTTGAAGAATATTATTCCTGAAGAATATTATTGTACTATTTTCTTTTCTATGGATTTTTTTTCCAAAGATAGATCTTTTTTCAAGAATATTATTCCTCATGAATAACAGTTGGAGTATCTGTGGTAGGAGAAAGGTGACAGGAGCTACGAATATATTGAATTAACGATCTCAGCCAATTATATTCTCTACTTGCTTCATGGAGAGCCAATATTTCTGAGTGATTTAAAGAGGTAGCAACCATTGTCTATTTTGTTGAACGCCAAGAAATAGCTGCTTTGCTATTAAGAAACACATATCCAGTTTGTGAATGATCTTTATGGGAATCAGATAAATAACCTGAATTTGCAAAGCCAACTAGATTCGCGATGTCAGATAAACCACAAGTATAAAATAATCCCATGTCGGTAGTTCCACGAAGATAACTCATCACTTATTTAATGCCACTCCGATGTCTGCGAGTTGGCGCCGAGCTATATCTAGCCAACAGATTGACAGAAAATGATATGTCTGGCCTTGTACATTATGATAGATACATTAATGTTCCAATGATACTAAGTTATCATACTTTGGGTCCTAGCATCATTTCATTGTCGTTCTTAGGACGATATAGATCTTTATTGATATCTAAAGATCGAACAACCATTGGAGTGCTAAGGGGATGAGCTTTATCCATATTGAACTGTTTCAATATATTTTTTGTGTATTTGGATTGATGCACTAAAATTCTATTAGTGCAATGCTCAATTTATAATCCGAGATAATATTTTGTGCCTCTGAGATCTTTCATCTCGAACTCCTTTTTCAGATAGTTTGCAGTCTCATTGATTTCATGTCTTATCCCAATCAAGTTTATGTCATCGAGATATACTGCAACTATAGCGAAACCCTCATTAGATTTCTTTATGAAGACACATGGGCATATATGATTATTCTTATATCCCTCACTTTTTATATATTCACTAAGATGGTTGTACCACATCCTTCCGGATTATTTCAAATCGTACAATGAACGTCTTAGCTTTATGGAATGCATGTTCTTAGCTTGTGAGCTGGGTAAGTTAAATCCATCTGGGATTTTCATATAGATATCGCTATCTAAATCACCATATAGATAGGTTGTTACAACGCCCATAAGTCTCATGTCCAGCTTTTTTTCAACTGTCAGACTTATCAAATAACAGAATATTGTTGCATCCATTATGGGAGAATACGTCTCTTCGTAATCAATCTCGAGTCTCTGAGAAAACCCTTGTGCCACTAATCGTGCCTTAAATCGAGCGATTTCATTCTTTTCATACCGGTCTGACGTCTTTTGGTGTTTGTACTATAGGTTCGAACAATCCACGTTTATTAAGAAAATCTAATTCTGCTTGAATAACATCCTTCTATTTTGGCCAACCTTTTATTTGTCGACATTCATCGATGCTACGTGGTTCAGTGTCATCAATGCCCTTAGATATTTCAATAGCTACTGAGAATGAGAATATCTCATCTATTATTATATCTTTGTGATCCCATACCTCTCTTGTATATGTATAAAACATAGAGATCTCTTTTCTTTCAGGTACCTGAGCCTCCTCTTAGGCTTGTGCCTTTTCTAAGACAATAATCTTTTCTAGATTTTCAGAGAGTATGGATCTGTCATTCATAACCTCTTCTTAAGCGTTATATATAACCTCTTTAAGAGCGTTACTTGGGCATTTTCTCTTTCTATGGACTAAGTCCTTCGAACCTATAGGTCTACCACGCTTCTGGCGTGCAGTAGATTCATTAGCCACTATGCTATTTTTTCCTACGGGAATATCAATTTGAGCTGGCGCATTTGCAGCTGGCACATATGATTTAATCACTTTATCTGCATCAGTAAATGCATCTGGCATTTAATTTACAATCTTCTATAGATACAATATTCTTCATACCTCAGTTTTACATTGATTAGTATGAGGATCTAGATGAGACAGAGTGGGATTATCCTACGATAATTTATGCCATTTATTTGTGGCGAATGGTTCTGTAAGAACATTTTTTTCTTTCTTATCTCCCCCTAACGGCGAGAATTTAGTCTCATCAAAATGACAGTCTGCAAATCTAGCAGTAAAAATATCACCAGTTAAAGGTTCCAAATATCTAATAATTAAGGGCAAATCGAAACCAATATAAATTCCTAAACGATGCTGATGTCTCATTTTAGAGCGCTGAGGAGGAAAAATATGAACATAAACAGCACAACCAAATTTACGCAAATGAAAGATGTTAGGTTGATGGCATATCACAAGTTGTGATGGTAAAAATTCATGATATACAGTTGGCCTAACAATGATCGATTTAGCAGCATGTAGTATGGCATGTCCCCAAGCTGAAATGGGTAAGTTTGATTGCATGAGTAAAGGCCTTGCTATGTGCTAAAAACGCTTAATCAAGGACTCTGCTAAACCATTTTGGGTATAAACATGAGGGACATAATGTTCAACTTCTATTCCTATGTAAGCAAAATAATCATCAAAAGTACGGAAAGTGAACTCAACTGCATTATCAAGTCGAATCGTTCTAACATGTTAGTCAGGAAAATGAGTCTTAAGCTTAATCAACTGAGAAAGTAGCTTAGAGAAGGCAAAATTTCTAGATGAGAGTAAGAAAACATTTGACCATCGACTAGAAGCATCTATTAGAACTATAAAAATACCTGAAAGGTCCGCTAGCAGGATCAATTGGTCCGCGAATATTACCTTGTATTCTCTGAAGGAATGGTGTTGATTCAGAAGCTATTTTGAGAAGTGAAGGTATTGTAATGAGTTTACCCTACCCACAAATGTTCAGTAGGAAAGGAAAGACTTTGGTATGATAAATTATGCCCATTGGTATTGTTGATGACCTTTCTCAACATTGTCGATCCTGGATGGCCCAAACTGTCATGCCAAAGGATTAGACTCCTTGGATCCTTTAGCCTTTCGCTAGTGATTGGGTGAGATTCTACTACCTTCAGAGTAGTTTGATATAGCCCCGAGGAGATTAACTTTCACTTTTCTAATGTGAACTTATTGTTTCCAACATTAGAGGTGATACAAAGATACTCTTTGCTATCATCATTCATGGTTTCAACATTGTAAGCCCCCTCATTTTAGAATAGGAGTAATTTGATAATTTATAATTATTTTTATTATTTTGTTTAATTATATAGATTTAAAGAATTAATTTCTATTTTTTTAATATATATGACACTTTGTCATGGCTTTGATATTTTGAGCAATGCACGGCCTTTTTCCTTCCAATAAAATTTATATTACTAATCTTGATTGTATCTAGTATAATTGGGCCATGGGTGTTACATTATTTTGATGTCCCCCATGCTCTAAAAATATTGACAACCATTTAGAACCACAGTTACCGTAAAACTGCATTCATTAGACTAGAACTTGACCCAAACTAAACCCAAACACATGTAGGCATGTAGTGCACCCAAATTTCCTCATGTATATATATATATATATATATATATATATATATATATATATATATTGAAATTAATTTATTTTTATTTAGAGGAATTCTATTTATATAAAGTGGTATATGTGTCATCCTAGTTGGCAAATAACTACCTAACCAATTTACTAACTACCCCAACAACCAAACCTTATCCAATTATAACCCAACAACCAACTCTCCCTCTCATATTCGGCCAAGAGCAGCCCCCCTTGTGGCCGAACCCTATTAGCACTAGGAAATCCCCTACTATATTTAAATCCATTTAAAAAGCTCATATATATATATATATATATATATATATATATATATATATATATATATATATATATATATATATATATATATATATATATATATCAACTTATCACCAAACCCTAACCCTAACCATAACAAATCTCTTTTTTCCTCTTGTGTCTGACTCCTCCCTTCTCTCCAACGTGTAAGAGCATCCCCCTTACCATCTCTCTCTCTCACAACGTTATCTCCTTCATCAAAAATCCTTTCATCTCTTCCAAAAGCTCCACTTTCATCATCATTCCACCATCTCTCCATCCAAACACCATTAAACCTCCAAGAAGAATCCCATATTTCCCAAAAATATATCAAGAACACATTGTCATCATCAACAATCCATCAATATGGGAGTAGCAAGCCAAGCACAAGCAAGAAGGAGTATTTCTTGGACAAAAAGAAGCACCATCATCCAACCCTCTAAAGTTTTTGGTAAATCTTTAATCTTTCTTTCTCAAATACCATGACATGATCCTTTTAGGTTATGTAAAATTATTGATTTAGAACCCATATTTTTCCATCTTGTTCTCATATTAGAAAATATGATTTTTTTTCATGATAGGTTGGTGATAATTCGCTTGTCGGTAGAACTAGTTTGAGACTTTTAATGCGATTACTTGACAGAATCGTTATTAATTTTTTAAATTGAATTAATAGGTATTTATTTTCTGGAAATTAAGTATTTTAGAATTATTTTTTGTTATTTTAATGTCAAATCTGAATCCTATAATTAAGGGCCACTAGCCTAGGTTTTCGGATGATTTTGTGGCATAGTTTTGCCCATAAATATGGATTATTTTGGAAGAAATAAAAGGTGATTATTTTCTGAGATTAAAACTGAATAAAATATGATATAAAATAATTTTTCATGAATATAAACCATACACATGGACTGGCAATGCTCCGAACAAGTTTCGGACAAAACTAGTCAACGTAAAGTAGCCATAATCTTGAAATATTTTATCAAATCTTGGAATTAATTGTTAAAATGAATATAAAATATATTTAAATTAAGATTATATGATTTATTATGATTTATATTTATGTCATTTAATTCGGGACTCAAACTTAAATTTTGGAAGTCAAAAACCAAGAAAATATGTTTCGATACCCTGTAAAAGTAAGCAAAGTTGTTAGAAATAATAACGGACTTGGTTATGCATGGTATCGAATATATTATATAATTAAGTTATAATTACAAGAATTCGTGATTGGACCCTTAAGCGTATTAATTGATTGATAGGTCAATTGAATCCCGAAGGAGTGAACGCGGGATCATCTTTACCACCACTGACTGTAGAACCAGGCAAGTGTACCTTGACAAGATGTTTACAGTTCTAAATTATTTATTTAATATTATTTATATATTAGACTTTATATTTGTGTCGCTTGGTTGATGTACTTGTTGAGCCTAGGGCCGTCATACGATACTTTGTGTCCGAACAAGATTCGGGTACCGACATCCTCTGCAGAGTCGAGTAACGTAGTCAGAGAGTCATATTTACGAACCCATATTGGTGCAAACATTATTTGCACATCCAACCACAGAACACTGGACACGATATTCATGTGATAGAGTCTTTCTCGACTTGTTCGTAGTACTTGGACTCTGGATAGGACTACATGATGCATGATATAGGGATGATTATAGTGATACATAGTGACTAAGACTTGTGCTGATAGTTAGAGGTCATGAGCTTGCGTGTCTTGATTGAGACGCGAGGTTACATTGGGTGGGGAGAGTCTTCATCGTGCTCTAGGCATATTTTACTTATTACTATTTATTGTGTATTAGGCTTTAGGTTCCCTCTGCGGAATCTAAGGTATTATATATATATGTACAGCTTCCTCCTGGTTCCCCCACACGGAGCCTTGAGTGTACTATTAAATTACGGAAGTGTCCCTTAAGATCTTCCGTGAGTACCAGCCTGGGGTACGATACCATACTCTCATTTGCATATCACATAGTTGGTAGTAGTAGCTTTCCCCATTTTCATAACATTATATTATTTACTTTTGACTTGTTGTTTTCTTGTACCTTGTTACGTCCCTCTGAGGACCTGGTCCCCTGCCAGTTTTTGCAGCATAGACGATTATGGAGCCTTTGGAGTTTCTGATGTGTGTTGTTTGTCATGCGAACATTGGTGCCAGGTACTTATATCATTTCTACCGGAGTTATGGTTATTTATTCATATGGTTAATTCATCTGCTGATGTAGCCTAGTTTTTATAGACTCATATTTATTTTTCGAGTCTATTCGAGCTTATGTGTTACTGGGCGGCCGACTTTAGCATATGTAGTTCATTCTTGATATTTTATTCTTTATGTGGATTTTGACATAGATATTTTTAGTATTCTTAGATAGTTACCCTTATTATACAGCTTATACGTATTCGAGTCGGACCAGAGTCTGGTCGAATGCGTAGCTGGCATATTATGTATTCCTAGTCCTATATATTTGGGACTGGGGCGTGACAAACATGAAACCCGTTCATTCGAATATCTCTAAAGCTGAGTAGATTTCTATTAGATCTACTAGAGAATAATGCATTTCAAATGACTAAGTGTATTCCATTTGGCAACACAACATCAGCCTTACCATAACCTTCTATAATCTGTACGGGTCCAGCAATGGTGGTTACCTTGGCAGTGTTTGAGGCATATGTTGTGAAAAACTTCCTAGTTTTCAATATAGTGTGAGTTGTTGCACTATCTATTAAGCATATGCCATCATCATTGTCCATACCTTTCAAAAACAAAAATTAATAATATATTAATATGCTACTAAATGGTTAAACTTGGCATATTGCCAATCATTATAACTCGATCTAAATATAAATAAAATTGCTTCAAAGAAAGTAAACTACCTAGACTATTGATCATATAATGACCAATTTATTCAAAGTGGAAAGTAAATAAACTTCGATAAGCATATAATAACTATTCATTGACTTTGCCTATCATGGCGTTGAACTGGTCTTCCAAAATTGCGTTTCAATCCTTATCTTGGAAGAAATTATTAAAATCCTTTATTTTTGAACTGTGTATCGTTCCTTGGACCCGGATTGTAGCCATTTTTTTGGCTTCCACGACGTTAATGCTCTCTACCTCTGTGATTTCATCGGCCCCTAGTATTGGTCACATTTTTTTGAGCACTAGTCGCATTCACTTCAGCTGGAATTGGTGCAGACCCAGTTGGTCTACTAGTGTGGTTTTTGAATAACAACTTATTGTTTTTCTCGTCCATGAGTAAGACATCAATGAGTTCGAAATACTTTTTAAAATTCTTCTCCCTATACGTTTCTACAACATATTAGTCGCATGAAATGTGGTGAATATTTTTTATATTTTGTCACTTCTTTACCACATAACTTCAATTGTGAAGTAATCCTGAACAAAGATGAATTATAGGCTGCAACTGTCTTATAATCTTGGAAACATAGATTGAGCCATTAATGGAGTGCACCAGGTAGTATGACCATTTTCTGGTGATCATATCTCCCAGCTAGAGAATTCTATATCACTGAGGGGTCCTTGACTGTTAAGTACTCAGCCTTGAGATCATCATGAATATGATGCCTTAGAAAAATTAAAACCTTCGTTTTATCTTGTGAAGATATTGGCTTATCAGCCACAATTGCGTCACCTAAGCTTTTGGCTTGAAGGTGCAATTCAGCATCCAATCTCCAGTTGAGAAAGTTATGGCCTTCTAAGTTTAGAGGCTTGAAATCATGCTTTGTGAGGCTCGACATATTGTTGTATAAGATCAATAATAACAAGTTAATATAAGAACTTGGTAAATCACCAAACAATTCATGACGTTCATGGTGTATGCTTCAAACAATGATGTTTCAGAAGTCTATTTATACCAAACAAATCTTGTTCATGGTATGCTTCGAACAATGATGTTACAGAAATCTTATATATATAGACCAAACAATTCATGTTCATGGTTATCAGATCTCTGATAGTTTTGATCTGAATGTATTAACATATATAAAAAAAATAAAAAAAATAAATAATAACTCCAGCGTCCTCTCCGAGAGATCTATATGCGATTAACATCAGAGTGCTATCAGAGCTAACCAAGAGAAGTGAGATGAATGGATAAAAATTATTTTTTTTGCCCTAGCGGTATACCAAGTGATGTATAAACATCAACATCAGGTCGCGCCTAGAGTATGCATATGCAGAAAAAAATAAACATAAATAACCATACCTATTACCGAAGTAGAGAATCCGCAAATGGCGGCTTCACTGAGATGCTCTCGCTTATTTCCTCCCGTTAGAGCTTCGTGCTGATAACGTGTTAGAATAAACTTAGAAGAAGGAAGAAGAAAATAGGAGAGAAGATCTCTTATTAGTGTAATCACATAGTGGAAGAAAAATACATTATTTATACAACCCAATGAAGATGTAATACTAATCTCTAACCAATGTGGGACTAAAAATAAAGTGAAAATCCAACCCTTTAGTAACCACGTTATAACTATTTTAATTTATTTAGCTATTACTATTTTTATGTATTTATTTTTATGTGTTCTCAGTGATTGTATTCAAAATGACAAGTTATGTTATATTGGGTCCAAATATCGCGACCCAATCGAATTCGAAGTCTAATTGATAATTTCAATTTCGAATTTCCAAAAAAAAAAGTGGCTGACCCTCGTTCTGTAACAAACCTAGTTACTGATTCTACCCGGTCGTGGGCTAGGGTTGAGTTTGGTCATTTCGGTAGAAATTCGACATGGCCCGGTCTAAAACCAGTCAAATCTAGTCTTGGAATATAGTCTTGGTCAACCTCATGCCGGCCCACTAAACACCCTGACTAATGGCTTGGTCTTAACAACATCTTGACTAATGGCTTGGTCTTAACAACATAGGGGCTGTTTGTTTGCACGAAAGTGTGAAAGTGGAAAAACGGAGTTTATGTGCACATAAATTTTGACTTTCCAAAAGTTGTTTGGTTGGTGGAATTGAAAAATATGAAAGTGAAAAAACAAAGAGTTTCGTTGTTTAGATGGTTGTTGAAAGTGAAAAAAAAAAGAATTTCGTTGTTTGGATGGTTGTTGAAAGTAAATGTTGGTTGGAGATGTGGTAACCCTAGGTAGACTTACTCCAACTAATTTTATTCTTTTTTTTGTATGGATTAAAAATTTAATACTATGATATAAATAATTAAAAAACCATGTGTTTAAAATTAAAAATTAACAAATTATAAACTATTATTATTATTACTATTATTTTGTGTAAATATTATACTAATTTAACAAGTTTTTAACTTCTCTGATTCACAAAGGCAAATTATAAGGGCACTGCACATTTTACTCGGGGCTAGCCCATTGAAAAATTATAAAAAATTACAAGTTTGCCATCCGAAAAGTTACTTGGGGCTAGCCCAAACTCGGAACTGTTATAGGACTGTCAAAATTTTGACAGTCCTACCACTTGGATGGACTGTCACAATTTTGACAGTCCTACCACTTGGATGGACTGTCAAAATTTTGACAGTCCACCATCCTAAAAGTTACTTGGGGCTAGCCCAAACTCGGGACTGTTATAATTAGGACTGTCAAAATTTTGACAGTCCTACCACTTGGATGGACTGTCAAAATTTTGACAGTCCATCCATCCTAAAAGTTACTTGGGGCTAGCCCAAAGTCGGGACTGTTATAATCAGGACTGTCAAAATTTTGACAGTCCTACCACTTGGATGGACTGTCAAAAATTTGACAGTCCTACAATTTGTATGGACTGTCAAAATTTTGACAGTCCTAACAATTTGTAGGACTGTCAAAATTTTGACAGTCCTAATTTTAACCCAATGAAAATTTTGAAAGTCCTCATTTTAATTGTCAGAATTTTTTTTTTTTTTTTATTTCTATTTAGTTAGTTTTGGATTTTGATTTTTTTTATTTAGTTTAACATCCAAAATAAAATATGTTATCATTGAACCCAAAAAAATAAAATATATATCTACCGTACGAATATTACGTCTGCCGTCGATCAGACTTCGAACGGCCATAACTATTTGTTTTCAAATCGTTTTTCGTCACACAATAGGTCGATTTGTATGTTTTCGACGAGAGTAACACAATTCGTGTAGAGAGAATTTTCATCCGAAGTAAGACGTACATATTACAGGCAAAAATATAAAATATAAAACTTTAAAGTATCATAACTTTTGACTGGAAGATCGAAACAAGCTCCAGTTTGAGCCAAAATGACCGTATGGAAAAGTACTTCGGGATAAACCGTTTCACCGTTTGACGGACTTCCCAAATTTTTAGAATCGCCAAAAAACGATGTTTCGACCTCCAAATCTTACTTTTGGTAATTTTTTTTTTTTACAAAATATTTAATGTACCAATAATAAATTTACTATTTTAAATAACAAAATACTTTAATAAATTTTAAGGATAGAAATTTGGGATTTTGATATATATCGACAACTGAGTTAATTTATTTTAATTTTTTGTTAATTTTGAAATTTCGATTGGAAGGGACCGTCAAAATTTTGACAGTCCTAAAAATTTCGACATATATTTTTAGGACTGTCAAAATTGTGACAGTCCTAGTATAAAGTAGGACTATCAAAATTGTGACAGTCCTAAACTTTACCCACTGTCTGTAAGCACAGTTATATGTAAGTTTAGGACTGTCACAATGTTGACAGTCCTAGTATTTACTAGGACTGTCACAATAGTGACAGTCCTAAACTTTACCCACTGCAGAATTTAACATTCATGACTGTATAAATGTCTACAGTCCTATAAGTATACAGGACTGCAGAATTTTTCACAGTCCTCAATTTTTAGGACTGTTGAAATGTCTTCAGTCCTATATAAATTTAGGACTGTAGAAAATTCTACAGTCCTTAATATACATAGGACTGTCGATTTTCCTACAGTCTTAAATCTATATAGGACTGTAGGAAAATCTACAGTCCCGCCCGATACTGCTCGACATTGTCGACGATTCTCGACATTTTATGTCCTAAAATCGTGTTCGATTCTCGACATTGTCGACTTTGGGAGCCATCGACAAGGAGGACGAAGTCTCGGAGAGTTGGAGAGTTCCGCCGACGGGAGGGGGGAGGGCTCCGGTGGGGTGGGGAGGGTTTGGGAGAAGGGTTTGGGAAAGTGGGCTAGTCCCAAGTAAAATAATGGGCTAGTGTGAGTAAACTTTGCTCAATCCTAGGCTAGCCCCCATCCTGAGCTAGCCCCAAGTAATATGTGCAGTGCCCTTATCAAAAGCCTTCACAAACTACCAACCCCCTTCATATCTGATTCCACCTTTCTCAATCTCTCTCTCTCTCTCTCTCTCTCTCTCTCCACTCCTCTGGAGTCCTCCTCCTCCTCTTCTTTCTCTCTCGAGTCACCTCCTTCTTCTAAACTTTTTTTTCTCAGAGAGAACCCCACCCCATCCCCGGCCAAGCTGCCGGCCTCGTTCCTGGCGCAGACGCAACCGTCGACAGCAGCAAAGAGGGACAGACGGGGTTCGAGGTCTGGACATCTACGTAGTGGGGAAGCTGGAGGTCAGGGTCAGGCTCGCCGGCGAACTCAAGCTCACCTTCCTCCAGGACCTCAGCCTCGTCAACTACATCCTGGAGGAGCTCATCCTCCTCACTGACCTCATCCTCTACACAGTGATGTCGCGGGAGAGTCGGTTGGGGGTGACCGCAACCTAGAGCGAGTTCCACCAGATTTTTTTTTGGGGAAAAGTATCCCTCTCTCTCATCTTCCAGTGAGTTTCATCACAAAACTGACGGAGGTGAAAGTGAACGAAAAAGAGGGGGACATGAACTGTGAACGGTCAGTTCACATTTTTTTTTTTTTTTTTTGAGTTTCAAAGAACCAACCAAACACTTGAACCCTTGCGAGTTCAGCCCAGTTGCAGATTTCTTTCCACTTTTACCATAGTTTCAACGAACCAAAGAGGCCCGTAGGGTTTAGGACTTGTGGTTGTAGGCCAACAATTGATACAATTCTTTTCCATCCATGACTAATATGAATAGGAGCAACCAAACTCAACTGGCTCTTGTGGTTAGTGAGAAGAGGTATAACTTTTCTGGCTAGACAGACGGTCTAGACAGACGGTCTCGAAATTAAACTGCAGGAGAGATGTGGAACAATAGTCCCAAATAGCATATAATTCCATACGTATTGTCGGGCATCTAAAAAAGAAGAAGAAGAAGAAGAATAGGAGCATGTCCATATGCAACAGTATATATATGAGGGTTGGGCGGCCATGTATTGAAATCACGAAGTAGAGATTGCTTAGTAAGACGAGTTATGTATTGGTAGTCAATATTCATCGACTATCCCAGTGGAGAGTTCGTCATCTTTTAATATTGCGACAGTGAAATCTTTGGAGAGTCTTCGAAGAATTTGTGGGTGAATGCTCTTGTAATTCTTTAGATTTGAGAGTTGGTGAATTTTGGTGAGCATATTGGAGGCAGTTGTAATTCCTCCATAGCTTTTCTATCTTTTCTTTATTTGCATAGTAAAATCTCTCGAACACATTTGATTAGGGGTGACCTGCGAGTTTGGACCGAAAATCGAACAAGAGATTCGATTCGATTTGAAAAAAAATCAATTCGATTTCGGTTTTAAAAATACTAAATTTTTTTATTTGGTTTCGGTTTTGAATTTCGATTTCGGTCGAAAACCAAATTCCGAATATAACTTATGTAATTATATAAATACTCTCAATTATATACATATGCTGTAATTAAAATGTGTATATTTTGAAACAACAATTCTATGTATGTATTTTAAAGTCAAACTTTGATAATTTAACAATTTGTCTAACTTCGGACGCAAATACAACAAATGTGTATATAAAAATTTAATTTTTAATATCATTTAATCATGATTTTAATTTTGGACTCTATCCATTAAACAATAGAATAAACCGAATCGTTATTCAGTTCGGTTTCGGTTTCGCTTTTGCCTAATTTCGATTCGGTATCGGTTTTAGATTTTTAGAATTTCGATTTATTCGATTTTGACTATTTCGGTTCTGTTAAAATCGAATAAATTGAACACTCACCCCTACATTTGATGGTGGACGTCGGATGGAACATGCTAAATCTCTTGTATATTTTACTTTTCCGATTTTAATTACGTATATTTTCTCTGTTTACTGGTGTTTCCATTAGCCATGTATTAACTTCTGCATAACAGTTAGGGTGTACATATACCAAATAGATGCTTTACTAAGGAGGAAAGATAATATTATAACATGCATTGATGTCTCAAAGAAGAAAATATTTTTTGTTAGCTTTAAACAAAACATAGTCTTTAAGAAGCTCCCAAGGAATGGAAGAAAATGATTACAATGCCCAAAAATAAAAAAAAAAAGGCTCTACAAACAAATTATTATCATTGTCAATTTACTTGTCACAAACTACTACAGGCTTCCCATTGCGTTGATGCCAGTTTACTAGTCACAAACAATTACAATGCCTGAAAATAAAGCTATACAAACAAATTATTATCATTGTCAAAACCAGAAGTATACACAATTTATATTAAAAAAAAAAATGGGGAAGACGACCATCTTTCCTTGATCACTATTTTTTTTCCGATGTCCGACGATACATACGAAACTTTGTACACGCTATTTTGTATGCCATTTGGACACCCACTGACCCCAACACACCCACACCTCACCCGCAGTTTGATTCTGAGACCGTCCGTCTAACCAGAAAGGTTATACCTCTTCTCGCTGACCACAAGAGCCAGCTGAGTTTGGTGGTCCTTGATAACTGTAAATACGTTACAAAAACTTAGTTGCGCAAGAAATCCGCATAGACTATGATCAGCTACTAGTTTTTACAAGCTTCAGCCTCCATCCTCGCCACACCAGTCGTCTCCCCTCTCCCATCTTCGAGTCCCCCATCCTTCGCACCAAATCCAGTCCCTTCTTCTTCTTCTTCTTCTTCTCTTCCGAAGTCGGTCCTTGTGGAGCAGGAATACCCAAAGGCGGCTGCGGATTTCCAATCTCCGCGCTCTCCATGAGCTTCTCGACCATTTCCAGCACCTCGCTCATCTTGGGCCTCGACTTTGGACGCCCCACCAGGCACCTGTTCGCTATGGCGGACAGTTTCGTTGCGGATTTCAGAGCATGGGGGCCGTCTAGCCTCGGGTCCAGGATGATTCGGAACTTCTTGGCATCGGATACGTAGGGCCTCACCCACTCCAAGAGCTTCTGTTCTCCCCTTGGGCGGTTCCTGTCGATGGGAGGACGGCCTGTGATGAGCTCGTAGAGGACAACTCCGTAGCTCCATATGTCACTCTTGGCAGTGAGGTGGCCTGTCTGCATATATTCCGGGGCTGCGTAGCCAATAGTCCCCACAACCTAAATCAGTCAAATTTTGATTCAAATCAGAAGATTACGCAAAAAGGAATTCCTCGATTTTAACTAGGATATCTTTTCGTGATTAGTAGGCCCAAACCTGTAATACAAGTTTTGAGTTTCTAAGTTTGTTCGAGTCACATTGTGATGGGTAAGAAAAGTAGATGTTTTACATACCAAGCAAAATCCATTAATGTATGAAAATGCCGAAAAATAATAGTTTGGTGTTTCCTCTCCAAATGTATTCACTCAGAATGCCATGTTTTAAGTAATATCCTTATTAATATATATCCTCCTACGAGCTACGTCTGGAGAAGGTGAAGATGTAGGCAGTCTTATCCTCATTTATGCAAACCCCAAAGACTTACTGTCGTGTCAATGACATAAGAAACTAAACTGCTGAATAGTGAAAACTTCTAATCTAATGTTCCCTGGCCACATTTTCGCTGCCATGACTATTCCATTTATCTTTTCATAGTTGCAATATATATACATTTTCTAACATAACATTTTCATTTTTGATTCAAGAGTTGTGTAAAATAGTGGCTATAGTATACTTTGTAATACTTTAATTGTTCTTATTATTACAAGCCATTCAACAAGTTATGGGAACAGCTTTGTTTCTTTTTCCTTCACTACCAACGTGTTTGTTCCATAGAATCTATCTGGCAGAATGATTTAGGTGTATGTAACCAGGTGCAGATGCCTCTCGACTGTGGGGCTTAATAAAGTTATTAGGGAGGGGCTCACTACACACATGAAGACCTTGATGAACTTTATGTAAAGCAAGCATTTAAGGTTCTCTATGATTCTCCATGCTTGTCCATTAACATATGCTACATGATAATTAAAAATAGAAACAGCGCTACATGATGATTAGCAAGTGACAGGAGCAGCAGGAAGTGTGCTAAAGTGAAGAAATGATAGCTCAGTCTAGTTTAACTTACTGCAGTAGAAACATGAGTTAATCCCTCATCTGGTCCTTGCCTAGCCAAACCAAAGTCTGACAGTTTTGCATTCCACTGCTCATCCAACAGGATGTTGGACGTCTTAAAATCCCGGAAGATGATCTGGGTAAAATAGTCAGCTGTCAGCACCTTAGCTCATGATATCAGGGACAATATTTTGGTAAAAATTATGTAAGAGGCATCAAGGCGTACTTACAAGAAGAGTAGGTTTTGAAATATGCAAATAAAAAAGAAGAAGATAATGCTATTCTTTGTTTGGAGAGATGGATGGTAGAATTTCTTAATATTCAAATAATGCCAGACTTTATACTGAGTTGGAAATGTAACTAATGAATTACTAGAGAAGTGACAAAGTTCATCGTGCATCTGGCCCAACTTGCAACAAGAGTAGGTTTGAAATATATGCAAAAAGAAAAGAAAAAGGAATGCTATTTCTTTGGCTGTTGTGATGGATGATATAATTTCTTAATATTCAAATATTGTCGGACTTCTATTGAGTTGGCAGGGTAACAAACAAATCATTAGGGAAGCAACAAGTGTATCATGCATTTATGTCCTATTATTACTTATTTTTGCAGATTAAAAGCAAATATGTATGTAACGCCTTACAAGGAATAACCTAAAACTCGGAGGAAAGATGTTGCGGCATACCTACCATTTGAAACCGATAAAAGGAAAAAGGATGTTCTAAGCATCTGTTTTTTTATTTGTATGCATCAGATTTGCACCCTTCCTTACCCACAAATGGGCTTAGTTAATTCTGAATTTGAGGCACAGCATAGATTTTGTGACACAGATGCTTAGGTGGATAAAAAACACCACGTGTAGGATTTCTTGGAGACTCTGAAGTCAAGCCTGAACTTAAAGTTACTCAAAGAAAATGGTAAGTCGATCAGAAACAAAGTCTAACCTACATCTCATTATTCATGCTGTTAAATAACCATCTGACAAGGGGCCAACCTGCATTTTAATTTTCTTTATCAATTCTGCAATGAGTTTACAAAATAACGCATTTAAACCCTTTAAGTGCCACTGTGCCAGACCTGCTTAGGATTTTCTTATCTTCAGTTCATAGTTAGTTAAGCCATACAAATGTAGCAGATCCATGTCCTGTCCTCCTCTCCCAACACTAACATTGAATCTAGAACTGATAATGGTCTATCCAACAAATTTTTTTTACAGGTAAAATTGAAACAATGGAAAGCCCTATACTCTTTATTATTAGTTTATTACTAACAAAGAAACAAAGATTTAGTTAAACATTTAGTTCAAAGGCTGCTAAGGACTAGATAAGATGAAGTTCTCTTGGAGGCACAAAAATATGTTTCACATTGAGAACCTATATCGCACTTACATGAGAAAATGGTCTGTATCCATATCATGTTCGCAACCTTATCCGTACTCATGCAATATAGAATTATATATGACTACTATTTAACCTATTTGAAAATGTTTGTATCATGTATTAGTGTGTTTTACTGCAACATTCTTGAGAACAATGATCAAGGAAAAAGTGTGTTTTACTTCACTTGGTGATGTTTTAGTTCAACTCTTCCTCATAGCATGTGTGCCCAACTACTAGGTTATTTGCAATATTCCATATCAGTAGTTTCTATGATATAATTGTTGTATTATGGCTCATGTTCATATAAGGAAGCTCCAATTTGGGTCCACTTTTGGATAGGTTTCAACAGCTAGGATTTGCTCCATATATAATAATTTTAGAAGACTCTATTTAAGGTTAGATTTTGTCCAATATTTAGAACTATTAGGAGAGCCTATTTAAGGTTATTTCTAACCCTAATTTAAGAGAGCCTGAGGCTATAAATTAAAGACGGGGGCTTTGCTTGTGACTGTAGTACTAAACTTGGAAGCCCTAAGGGAATCTTGAGAGAGAAGAATGAGAGAGCTCGTTGGAGATCTCGTAAAGAAGGATCTCGTAAAGAAGGATTTTCGTGATACGGTATTTATTTTGCGTAAACTCTTGTAAGGTTTCTCTTTTGATTCAATAAAGCATTCTTCCCCTGTGCCATGGACATAGGCCGATTTTGGTCGAACCACATTATTTTGTATGTTTTGTTCTTTGTGCTATTTTATTCGATATTTGTTCATCATCGTAAGTGAACTCCCATGTTCCGCAGTGTTCCGCGGTGTTATGAGTTGGTATCAGAGCAAGGGAATCAATGAGATTTCGGTTTCAACGATCTAGATTAACTGTATGTGACGACATTTGTCCGCTCCGTATATTTTTAGATTGTGATTTTTTAGATTACTGGTTTATAAGGATCTGTGGAGAGTTCAAATAAGGATTTTAAGGATGACAAGTAACAAGGACAATAAAACCAAGTTCGAGATGGAGAAGTTTAACAGTAATGGTAACTTCCTGATGTGACAGAAAATAGTTAAGGTGATCCTTGTAAAAGAAGGGTTGTATAAGGCCATGATAATAAGGAGAAGAAGCTTGCCGACATGCATGACGATGTGTGGAACGATAAGGATCAGGAGACACAATACACGTTAGAGTTTTATCTATAAGGTGATGTACAATGTTTTGTGAGCTTGTATATGACAAAGTCATGTCAAGCAATTTTGTATCTCGAGAAGCAACTATAGAGTCTTTGCATAAAGGAAATTACCACGATTCTACACTATCTGAACAACTTCAATAAGGTGGTCAACGATCTTCGGTATCTTGATGTATATTTAGATGAGGAGGAACAAGCACCATTGCACCTATCTTCACTTCCGGGGTCATATGGCCATTTGGTAACAACGATCCTTTATAAAAATGAGACTCAAGATGGAGGAAGTTCAATGACACTTCTCAATAATGAGATCATAAGAAGGCCAAATATAATAGAGGAGTTATCATGGTTGATTGCCCATTAAAGAGGAACAATAGAGAATATATATGGAGGCAAAAGTAACAGAAATAAAATCCAAATCATCAAGGCAGGATGACAATGCATATTTTTTCTACAACACGTAAAGAAGCAATGTTCAAAGTAAAAGCAATGGTTATTGGGATTAAATTGTATGATTAAATTGTATATATATGGTTATTGGCCCATGTGGCTTAGGCCCAAGTTGATATGTGGATGTATATATATATAATATCATGATGAATGAAAGACCTAGATTATTCTCTCATACTACTTCTTCACATGGTATCAGAACATGACGGCTATGGCACAATTTTTTCTCCCATAGCGGCGGCAGCGGCGACGATTTTTTCTCCACGGCGGCGGCAGCGATTCTCTCTTCGACCGGCGGTATGACAAGTGGTGGCGGGAGCGGCGAGTTTTCTACGTCGGTGGCGGCGACAACAAGGATCGATCCCACCTCCCCGTATTACCTTGGTTCTAATGACAATCCGGGTAATACAATTACGAAAGTGGTATTTCGTGGATAAAATTATGAGGAATGGTCAAGATCTATTCGGTTTTCTCTACGGGCTTGACAAAAATTTGGATTTATTGACGGGTCTATCGATAAACCTACGGAGAATGACAAATTGGAGGATTGGTACTGTGCCAAATCGATGCTTGTGCAATGGATCTTGCACACTATTGACGTTTCGGTGAAGAAGACGATACCCTACTTTGAGGAGGCGAAACCGTTGTGGGATTTGCTCAATGACCGATTTAGCGTGGGGAATGGCACTAGAATTCAACACATTAAATATTCATTGGCAGAGTGTCGCCAAACGAAATCTATGTCCGTGGTTGACTACTTCGGCCAATTGCAGACTCTTTTTGATGAGTTGGGGACTAATGAACCTATTACGGTGTGCAGTTGCGGCAAATGTACGTGTGATATCCCGAAGAAGCTGCATAAACAGGTTAATGAGGAACGCTTTCATCAGTTTCTTTATGGGATCAATCAGGAACTCTATGGCAACGTCCGCTCGACTTTATTGGCACAAGATCCGTTCCCTACTTTGGCGCGTGATTATCAATCCATGCTACAGGAGGAACGATTGCGCACGTCCACACAAGTCTCCTCTGAACGGGACGAGGTTATGGCGCTTGCGGTTAAAACTCCTTCTGTTAACCGTGGGCCATCTCGTTTGTATGCTCAGGATAAATCGGAGTTGCTTTGCAATTTTTGCAAACGCAACGGACATGAAGAATCCACTTGCTTTGAGAAATTTCGGATTGGTGGGGGGATAGGCCGTGTGGCGGCGGACGAGGGGCTGGCCGCGGATGTGGTGGCGGACACGCGGCTGGTGGTGGACGTGGACGGAGTGCGGAGGTACGTGCGGAGATGGCAGGACTTGACGCGACAGCTACGGCACAGACACGTATGGCATGTAATGGTGCATGCGGTGTTCCAAAAATAACTCCGGACTAATGACAACAACTTATTTCTCTGCTTGGTAACTCTTCGGTCCAATCTCCGGAGGACCGTATGATGGGTAAGTCTATTGCACCTTAAGATTATTGATGCAGATGCTTCAAATCATGTTACTGAAAATTTAGATTTATTATCGGGGGTGACGAAAATGAAAGAATGTCCAGTTGGACTCCCGGACGGACGGACTGCGGTTGCCTCGTGTTGCGGGCGTATTGCTCTTGCACCGGATGTTGTTCTCACGAATGTTCTATTCGTTCATCAATTACATTGCAATTTAATTTATGTGGCCCATCTTATTGATAATACAAATTGTGTTGTACAATTCACTAAAAAATTGTACGTGATACAGGACCCCAGTTTGAGGACCCTGATTGGCGTCGGTGAACGGCGGGACGGACACTACTACTTTCGTATTGTACCGAAGACTCAAGCCTTGGCAGTGACTGAAACAACTTCTCTGGACATTTGGCATTAGCGACTTGGGCAGCCTTCGGATAAAGTAGTAAAGTCTCTTCCTGTTGTTAGTAGCTCTAGTAGTTCAGTGAATAAGGCATGTGAAGTTTGCCATCAGACAAAGCAAACTCGAGGTATTTTTCCTGTCAGTGACTCTCGGGCTGTTGCAATTTTAGATTTGATACATTGTGATCTTTGGGGGCCGTATCCTACGCCTTCTTCGTGTGGAGCTCGATATTTTTTGACGATAGTGGATGATTTTTCTCGTGCTGTTTGGGTGTTTTTGTTGATTGATAAGACTGAAGTATACAAGATGTTCTCGTCATTTTTTCTATGATTGAACGGCAATTTAATTCCAAAGTTCGAATTGTGCGAAGTGATAATGGTACTGTGTTTAATTGCCTGCGTGACTACTTTGTACAGAATGGTATTTTGTTTCAGACATCTTGTATAGGTACACCTCAGTAGAATGGGAGGGTCGAACGAAAACATAGACATATTTTGAATGTGACATGTGCTTTACGTTTTCAGAAAAAATTACCAATTTCTTTTTGGGGAGAATATATTTTGGCGCCCGATTATTTGATCAATTGAACCCCTTCAAGTCTTCTCGGTTTTAAAATTCCTTATGAAATTTTATTTGGTGCTTCTCCTTCTTATGATGAATTACGTGTTTTTGGTTGTCAATATTTTACCCACAACCAAAAAGCTAAAATAGACAAATTTGCTAGTCATAGTCGAAAGTGTGTTTTTGTGTGATATCCCCATAGCAAAAAGGGTTGAAAATTGTATGATCTTGCTACTGGTGATTTTTTTTCTCTCTCGAGATGTTAAATTTTATGAGACCGAGTTTTCCTATTCTGTTGAGGATGATCGTGGTGGTACGGCTTCACCTGAGCTTGCGCCTCCTGTCGTGGGTGATGATGATTTGGGTTTTGATCATGTGATCGACAATACTACGTGGTGTGATTTACCTCATACGGATGGGACGGTCGTATCCCCAGATGGAAACAACGCGGTGGGGGCGGCTGAGAGTGAGGGAGGCGCGGCTGAGGCCGCTGTGGAGGATAAGTCGGCGGAGGATGAGGCAGTGGTAGGGGCGCCAGATGGTGAGGGTGTACTGGAACGTGGAATGCGTGACAAAATTTCGTCCGTGAAGCTCCGCGATTTTGGTACAAATACAATACGAAAGTTGAGTCCCAGTCCTTCCTCCCAATGTTCCACCACGTCCAATCACTCCTCTGGTACTCCTTATTCTATAGCACATTTTTTGAATTGTGATCGATTTTCTCTGGGACAGAGAAATTTTCTTGCAGCTATAACCGCAGGTATAGAACCGGCCTCCTTTAAAGAGGCGGTTAAAGATGCAGGGTGGCGTGAAGCTATGCAGAAGGAGATACGAGCTTTGGAGGATAATGATACCTGGACAATGGAGACGCTTCCGGCTGGAAAACGTGCACTGGGGAGCCGGTGGATGTATAAGATAAAGTATAATTCTGATGGGAGTGTTGAGCGACTTAAAGCCCGTTTGGTGGTTTTCGGCAATCATCAGGTTGAAGGGATTGATTACACTGATACTTTTGCTCCGGTTGCGAAAATGGTTATTGTTCATACTTTCTAGTTGTAGCTGCAATAAAGAATTAGGAACTACATCAGATGGATATTCACAACGCTTTCCTGTATGGAGATATTATCGAAGAAGTGTATGTGAAACTACCACCTGGTTTTCAAACCACACGTCCTGATCAGATATGTCGGCTTCGAAAATCTCTATATGGGCTTAAACATGCGTCTCGTTGTTGGTTTGCGAAGTTGACGTCTTCTTTGTGGGAGTACGAATTTTGCTAATCGTACTCTGACTACTCGCTTTTTACTCTTCATAAGGGTGGTGTTCAGATGAATGTTCTTGTGTATGTCGACGATTTGATTCTCTCTGGCAATAATTCTGCTGCTCTTACTGCCTTTAAGAATTATTTGAGTACATGCTTTCATATGAAGGACCTTGGGTGTTGAAGTTTATTCTTGGAGTTGAGGTAGCTCGAAGTGCGGAGAAAATTTTTTTGTGCCAACGAAAATATACACTTGACATTAACTCTGAGACATGATTATTGGGAGCGAAACCCGCAAGCTTTTCTATGGAACAACATCATCAGCTGGCACGCTCTACAAGTCCACTGTTGTCGGATGGGGAAGCATATATGCGACTCGTGGGACGGCTGATCTATCTTTCATTTACTCGGCCGGATTTGGCTTACGCTGTTCACATATTGTCGCAGTTTATGCATGAGCCCCGTCGTGATCATTGGGGTGCGGCTTTGAGGGTTGTTAGATATCTGAAGAGTTGTCTTGGTCAAGGTATTCTCCTTCGGTCTGACTGTGATTTGCAGCTCCGGGGGTGGTGTGATTCCGATTGGGCGAGTTGTCCCATCACGAGACGCTCTTTGTCTGGTTGGTTGGTTTTTCTTGGTGATTCGCCTATCTCTTGGAAGACAAAGAAACAGGTGACAGTGTCCCGCTTTTTGGCCGAAGTAGAATACCGTACGATGGCGGCGGTCACGTGTGAGCTTAAGTGGCTCAAAGGGTTGCTTGACAGTTTGAGGGTGCAACATTCGTGTGCTATGGATTTGTTTTGTGATAGCCAATCTGCTTTACATCTTGCGCAGAATCATGTTTTCCATGAGCGCACAAAACACGTTGAGATGGATTGTCACTTTCAGAGGGATATTTTTGATGGAGTTATTCGCCCATCTCATGTGCCGACGGATGGACAATTGGCGGATGTTTTCACCAAAGCTTTGGGCAAACGACAATTTGAGTTTTTTTGCACAAGTTGGGCATTTGTGACTTGCATGCTCCAACTTGGGGGGGGGGTATTGGGATTAAATTGTATATATGGTGATTGGCCATGTGGCTTAGGCCCAAGTTGATATGTTGATGTATATATATGTAATATCATGATGAATGAAAGACCTAGATTATTCTCTCCTACTACTTCTTCACAATGGTTAAAAAAGAAGGTAAAGGTGCCAGGACAAACAGTTCGAGTCAAACCAGTATTACAATGAAAGTTGAGGAGTTACTGTGTGATATACTTATTGTACATAACATGAAGGATTTATTTTCTGAGGTTTGGATTATTGACTCCAGATGTTCATATCATGTGTTTAATGAGAGAGAGTTCAACACCTATAGGGAGTTCAGTGATGGCATTGTCCTTATGGAGAATAATGCAGCGTGCAAGATTATTGGCGTAGGAAACATCAATCTTGCGGACATTTGTGAATGTTTGACAAGTTACATACTTAAAGAAGAACAAGGGGCAATCCTAGCCCAGGGCAGGCTGTACGATGGTCCAGGGTCTAAAGACTAAAGAGACACCAACATGGACGTATCTAAGATAGAACCAATATGTACCATGGCCACCTTTAATACAAAAGGGTTATGGTATAGTGGTTAGCATGTGAGACTTATATACTAGGGGTCTTTAGTTCAACTATGGGTGGTAACAATATATTTTTGTTATATTTACTTTCATTTTAGTTTCTTAATGTTTTTTCACATTATGTATAGGAGTTCCATTTTGGAAATTCGTATTGGGCCCCCACGAGCTCAGGGTCGGTCCTAAGAAGAACCTTATTTCTCTAGGAACATTGGACGCAACGGAATGCAAGTTTGCCGACCATGATTATATTTTGAAGATTGTTAAAGACAATTTGGTGGTCATGGAGGGGCAATGGATATCATCAAAGTTGTGCCAGTTAGACGGTTGCATTGTTACTAGATGCACAACCGTCGTTACAGAGAAATAGGTGAAGGATACCGCAAAAGTGTGGCATATGTGTCTTGTCTACATAAGTGAGAGGGTATTTAGGAAGTACAAAAGAGAATTGTTTAAAGGTTTAAAGGAATGCAAACTTGATTTGGTATAGTGGTTAGCATGTTAGACTTATATACTAGGGGTCTTTAGTTCAACTATGGGTGGTAACAATATATTTTTGTTATATTTACTTTCATTTTAGTTTTTTTTTCGCATTATGTATGGGGGTTCCATTTTGGAAATTCGTATTGGGCCCCCACGAGCTCAGGGTCGGTCCTAGGAAGAACCTTATTTCTCTAGGAACATTGGACGCAACGGAATGCAAGTTTGCTGACCATGATTATATTTTGAAGATTGTTAAAGACGATTTGGTGGTCATGGAGGGACAATGGATATCATCAAACTTGTACCAGTTGGACGGTTGCATTGTTACTAGACGCACAACCGTCGTTACAGAGAAATAGGTGAAGGATACCGCAAAACTGTAGCATATGTGTCTTGTCTACATAAGTGAGAGGGTATTTAGTAAGTACAAAAGAGAATTGTTTAAAGGTTTAAAGGAATGAAAACTTGATTTCTGCAAGTATTGCTTGCAAGATGCGAAAACAACATAAGGTCAGCTTCAATTAGGCTGTTCACAAGACTAAATGACTTCTTGATTACTTCCACTCAGACGTATGAGGGTCATCACGTGTTTGATGAAAGGGAGGTGTCGAGTACTATGTCACCTTCGTTGATTACTTCTCACGGAATGTATGAGTATATTTTCTCAAATACAAGTCAGAGGTGTTTGTAAGATTCCGAAAGTAGAAGACGACCGTGGAGAAGCAAAATGAGCGAATGGTGAAATTTTTGCAAACAAATAATGGAAGTGAGTACACCTCAAAGTAGTTTCACGATCTTTGCAAAGAGCACGGTATACATAGAATGAATGGTTCCAGGATGTCCAGAGCAGAACGGGATGCAGAGCACATGAACATGACATTATTAGAAAGAGCCAAAAGTATGCGGTTACATGCATGCCTTACAGAGGACTCATGGGGAAAGACAGTCATGTGTGCTATTTGGTTAATAAATTCCCATCTACAACAATCGATAATCAGATTCCTGAAGAAGTACAAAGAGGAAAGTTAGTCAGCTACGATTCTTTACGTGTGTTTGGGTGTCCTGTTTATTCTCTCGTAAATCTGAATGATAGAACCAAGCTAGAATCAAAGGCAAAACAATGTATTTTTTTTGGGTTCTAACAAGGAATTAAATGTTTCAAGTCGTAGGATCCAAAAAACATAATAGTGTTCACTAGCCAAGATATGATCATTACTAAAATTTCCATATTGAAAGATGCGAGAAAAGAGAATAAGGATGCAAGTGGCACATCATGTGACGATAACTCTGTTGAGATAGAAGATTTTGTCACTCAAGAGGATAAGGTCACTAAAGCAACATTAAGCCTATTAATGCATATTACGGAGATGAAGGATGAGAACCATCCCTATGAGAATCCACACGTAGTAGCATTGAGGAGATCGGGTCGTGTACGTAAGGCACCAGTATTGTACGTTTCTGAGAAATACTTTCATTTTCTTTAGTCATGGAAACTTGAGATCCAAGCGAATATAAGGAGGTCATTGGACAAGAGGACGTGGATCGTTGGATAGTTGCCATGACAAAGGAGATGAAGTACTTCAGAAAATGGTACTTGAAACTTGGTCAAGCTACTGAAAGAAAAGATGGTTATTAGCTGCAAGTGGGTATTCAGGAAAAAAGGAGAAAGTATAATGCAAGGTTAATTGCCAAAGGCCATGCTAAGGAGCTCATTAACTATAATGAGATTTCCTCGCTTGTGACGTTTATTTGAGTGTTGTTGGCGCTGATAGCAGCTCACGATATGGAATTGAAACAAATGGACGTGAAGACAACCCGAAGCTTTCCTAGAGTCCGACAAGGAGGATCATGTATGTGAACTCAAGCGGTCTCTTTATGGGTTGAAGCAATATCCAAGGCAATGGTATAAGCGTTTCAATTTGTTTATGTTAAAGACCAATTTCGCTCGATGTGAGTATGACAACTGCATGAACTCGAAGTGACTCAAGGATAGTTTGTCAATATATCTCCTCTTATATGTCAATAACATGTTGTTTGCTTTTAAGAGTATGGTGGAAATAAAGGCACTGAAAGCTTCATTGGGTACAAAATTTGACATGAAAGATTTACGTGGAGCACGAAAGTTCTTGGGATGAAAATCTAGCGAGACAAGAAGGCTAGAAAGCTATGACTCTCCTTAAGGAAACATATTGAGAAGGTACTAGAGCGGTTCAGCATTAAGGACTCAAGAGAGGTTCGTCATGAAAAACTAAAGACAAGTGAATACCCCTCAAGATAGGTGAATACCCCTCCCTATCCCTGGTAATTTCAAGTTATCCTCTAAAGAAAATTCAAAAACAAAGGAGGTGAAGGACAAGATGTCTCGAGTTCATATACGAGTGCGGTAGGATTGTTGATTAAATCCACGGAGGCTTTATTGGTAAGCGATAAAGTGGATACTTCAACATCTAAAAGGTTTTAAGAATCACAGTTATTGTTCACAAGACAGAACACAGACCGAGACAGTTAAAGGGTTATGGGGATGCATATTATGTTGATAACTTGGACAAGAGAAGATTAACTATAGGCTATGTACACAAACTTACAGATTCTTCAGTCACTTGGAAGTCGACCCTTTAGGATACTGTGGTACTTTCCACTATGGATTCATAATACATTGCAGCAATAGAAGCATCGAATGAAGCCCTGTAGTTAAAAGACTTAGTTGGCAGGTTCAGATTCGAGAATGTGCTAGTTCTTGTATTTTATGACAGTCAGAACACGATTCATATCGCGATGAAATAAGTAAACCATAGTCAGACGAAACATATCGACGTATAATATCGCAAAATACGAGAGTAGTGCAATAAGAAGATTAATCTTATAAAAATCAACACTAAGGTGAATCCGACTAACATACTAACAAAGGTGATTCATATGGAGAAGTTCAAGTCCGCATTAACTTCTATTCATGTACTCAGGTGTGAGGAATGCTCGTGGCTTCGGTAGGAGGGTCGTTAAAGCTTCATAATTCTGGTCAAAGACTGTTGAATTTCAATTTCACAATTCTGGTAAAAACCATGTGAGTTACAGTGCGCAAGGGGGTGCTAAGGAGAAACTAAAGTCTAAGAGAGCACGGATACAACCCTAAAAATATCCAAAAGCTAGCTAGTTGAACACCAAGCCAATATGGATATTGTTGTATTATGGCTCATATTCAAATAAGGAAAGCCATATTAGAGTCTAGTTTTGGATGGGTTTCGATGGCTAGGATTTGCTCCAATATTCAATAATATTATAAGAGCATATTTTAGGTTATATTTTCTCCAATATTCAGTAATATTAGGAGAGCCTAATTAAGGTTACTTCTAACCCTAATTTAAGAGAGCTTGAGGTTATAAGGATTAAAGAAGGAGGTCTTGCTTGTAATTGTGCTTGAAAGCCCAAAGAGAATCTTGAGAGTGAAGGAGAGCTCGTTCGAGATCTCGTAAGGGAATGTTTTTGTGATCTGGTACTGTTTATGCAAACTCTTGTAAGGTTTCTCTTTTGATTCAAAAAAGTACCGCTTGCCCCGTGGACGTAGGCCGATTTTGGTCGAACCACATTATTTGATGTGTTTTGTTTTTTGTACTATTTAATTCGGTATTTTTGTTTCTTATTTGTCGTCGTAAGGCGAACTCCCCTATCCCGCAGTTATAAGAATAAACAACATCTTGTTCACAAGTCAATTAAACACTGATACCAAATTAAAATGGGGAATTTTAACTTAGTTTATGCTTAATATCTTGACACTTAAGAGTCCACTTGCAAGATATAAGTTTGGATAAATAGTATGCAAAATTTTAGACCACTATAGAAGATTGAGCACGGTGAAGAGTAGAGATGAGGAGGAAAATAGCAAATACCTGAAAGTCCATTCCTTCATGGAGGTAAGCCAAACCACGAGCAGCATCAAGAGCTATTCTTAACCTCATGGCCCATGAGAGTGGTGTAGTAGATCGTGGTGTCAAGTGATCCCCTACACTTCTATTGGGCATGTACTCATATATAAGAAGTCTCTGAATTCCTCTTTCATCATCATCAGCACAATAGCCCACTAATCTGACTAGATTTCGGTGTTCAACGACACCAAGAACATTCACTTCTGTCAGCCATTCTTTATGTCCCTGGAAGGAATGAAAGGTCATGAGAGATCATCTTAATTAAACATTAGTGGGTCAATTTTTATTTCTTTTCTGGTTAATCAACCAATTTATTACAGGAATCACAACCGTGCATCCATTTCTTCATACAAAAAGAGTATTCAAAATCTTCATATGTTGGAGCCCATTTCTATAGTTCTACTAGTTCTTCCCTGAGTCTAAGTATTCTATGCGATGATAAACCCCAAATTTAGCTTAGAAATTCATCAAAATTGCCACTGGGCAAGAGAGGTAACGGTAGGAAAATTGCTGCCGAAGGTAAATATACCTGTAAACCTTTGCGGCTCAGTTGCTTAACAGCTATCTCGAGCTTCTTACTTGGATCATTGGGGCTCTTGATGGAACCTCTGTAAACACAACCAAAACCACCCTCTCCGACCATCATTGTCCGACTGAAGTTCTTTGTAGCAGTCCTCAACTCGGAGAAGGTGAATGCTTTGAGATTGCTCGCCCTCTGGGAGAAGCTAGGATACTGAGACCTCCCTAGCGAGTCGGCACTCGTGTCTGATATGTTCTGAGAGTTGAACTCGGACCCCGACCTCCTCATATCATGTTCGGTCGACGCAGAGCTGGTAGACCGAACCGATGCAGACTTCATGGCCTGCAACTCTTCTTTCTTAACTCCTTTTGAGAACTGG